>PVLD010017754.1:0-40976 GCA_004027595.1 Dinomys branickii | reverse complement strand
CAGTGACCCACCTCCCCCAGTCGTGCTTCACCTCTCAACATCACAGGTAGCATAACCTCATCAGTGGACTAATGTATCACAACCCCACGATCCGATCAGCTTCCCAAAGCCCCACTTATGTGTGTGTGAGGCTTTGGGGAGACACCCAGATATAAACCATAATGAAGCCCTATGTAAAATGTCCCTTTAGTCAAAGCAGAAAGGCCACTTTTTCCAAGACATGCCCAGGATCAGCCCAGCTCCATCTTCTGGCCTGAATTTGTTCTCCATCTGGATCCTACTTGGATATCAGAACCTTGATGTTCACCAATGATAAAGAAAGACAGTGTCCCAAGAGAGAAGCAGTAGAGAAAATCCTAAAACCCAGGGAGTCAGCCAAGGCATGCTAGCTCAGGGTCAAGAGCCAGGTCCTCAGCAGCCAGTGGCTGTTCCCAATGTCCCAGGGATGCCAGTACTACAGGCTAGTTTGGGGACATTTAGTTGCTTGTTTTTAAAATGACGCCCAGAGGGGTTACATGATTTGCCCACATGTGTCCAGCGATGCCTTACTTTGAGTGGCTATAAGAAAATATTTTATTCTGGGTAATTTTAAAGTAACAGAAAATAGTTTTTCACAGGCCTAGGGGCCGAAAGCACAAGTTCAAGACAGCAGTGTCTGGTGAAGGCTTGCTCTGTGCTTCACAGATGGAGCCTGCACATCAGTCACACCTCCTTTAGGTCACTAATCCCATCTGGGGGAGCTCCCTCACTTGACCTGGTCACCTCCTAAAGATCTCACCCCCTACTGCTAAAAAACTGGTGATTATATTTCAACAAATGGATCGGGGGAGAGCATATTCAGACTATAGCAAGAGGTGAGCAGCAAAGCTGGATCTGAGGAGCCCCAGGGAATTTTCTATGCAGAGGAAAGATCCTAGGACTGACCTTCTGGGGAGGTTCCAGAAAAAAAATTTTTTGTCAAAGTGTGGAATACATATAAATAATTTGAAAAGGCACACAGATGAATTTTAATCTATATTTACCTTGATATGTTTTCATTCTTAAAGAAAATTGCCCTAGCCCATCCAACCAGCCATTTTGTGAGTATTATTACTTAGAACAAGGTTAACATAGGTAATTGCTTTATACAAAGTGGACCTATTTAAAGAAATCAGGAGGAACTCTGTTTTCCCGTATAATAGAATAGCTTCTATGAAACTAAGTCTCCCAACAGAAAACAGCTATACAATCTGGGTAAATTCAACAGACAGGCAGCTGTTGAAAGAATCAGAGCTCAATCAAGGTGGCTGGGCCTCAGGAGACCAAACTCCTTCCCACCGCACCCCGAGGGAATGGACTACAGCTGAGTCCTGAGTTTGATGCTGTTCTCATCCCGTAGGGTATTTGCTTGTTCACAGCACAGGCCGAGAAGTCAGCAGGAAAGCAGCAGTGGAAAATGTGTGGAAGTGTCCCTGGGTGGCTAGATGGAAATGGAAGCCGAGGGCTAATGAAGCGGTCTGGGAGTGAGGGACCCATGTCCCAGAAGAAAAAGAATCCCAGAGAAAGGAGTCCAGAATTCTGCTTGAAGTTTTCCTTTGAGAAATAGGGTAACATGCCAGCCTAGGTACACACACCGAGTAAAAGACAGCTTAATAAAGGCTTAAATATAAAAGGATATTCCCTTGAAGTACAAATAACTGAAAGAGCAAAACAAAAGCTAGATAATAGGAAACAGGGAGATTGATCTTGTGCAAAAGGAGGAGAACAAAGAGATGGAAGAGAAAGGGAGGGAAGGGAAGAAAAAATAATTAAAACGTGTTATGCACATGGACGAACTCCCCACAATGAATGTAATCATTATGTTCTACAAACAAATACTAATAAAAATTAAAGTATTTTGAAAAGGATGTTTTGCATCAGAGTGCTAGAGAGGCAAAAAGTGGACTCAAAGTCCCATCAAGGATGCCCAAGGATTTATACTGAGACAAATCATAAAAATGAAGAGAAAACCTAAACTCGACCAGTCCTGAAGCCCCAGAACTAGCCTCACCTGGGACCATGACATATCCATGCTCCAACTGCCGGCCACAGGAGCGTTAGTGCATCCTATCTGCAGATAGATCACTTCACCCAGAGCCTGTGCATGTTTTAATGCACAATATCTAGCATTTGATCAAAAATGTATAGGCATGCCTGAAAAAATAAACACATGATCAAAAACCAAGAAGACAAAAAATAAATGACCCAAATAGACCCTCAGGTTATCCTCACAAGTTTATCAGATATAAAATTTACTACCACCAAGAGCAATCCACTCAAGGGCTACATGAAAAGGTGGGAAATATCAGAAAACTGAAATCTATTTTAAGGATATCAAATAGGAACAGAGAAACAAAAAGGGAAATAAAAAGGCAAATACAATAACAGTTTTAATAACAGAAAGAGTTAAAGGGAGCATTAGTGCTCTGGAATTTCTACAGGACTGTCAAATTAAAACACATTTAGAAAGAAATTTAAGGTGAAAAGAGCAGAAAAGAGCATGAGGCATATGGGACATACTGAAAATATTTAAGGAGTCTGTGGGATTGAAATGTCAAAATGAGAAGAGAGAGAAAGATGAGGCACAATAAATGTTTGACTGAGAAGTTTCCCAAACTATTGAAACTCTTTGACCTACACATGGAATAAATTTAAGGAAAACTACATCTAAGTACACCATGGTAAAACAGCTTTTAAAAAAGATAAAGCAAAAGTCTTAGCAGCCAGATAGAAAAGTAACTCACCTTCAAAGGAACCACCATAAACTAGGCTTCTGACTTTTAAACAGAAATTACAAAGGCAAGTCAACAGAGTGATATGTCTAAATTACTGAGATAAAGTAACTACTGCCACAAAAAATTTCCATACGCATCACACACACACACACACACACACACACACACACAATTTCTTCAAGGCAAGTAACCTTGATATTTATGCCAAGAATAGAAGGGTGGTTTCATATTAGAAATTATACTAACATAATCCATCAAAATTTTAGATCCTAGGAAAAATATTATTGTAAGAGATGTGTGAAAAGTATCAAAATTCAACACATGGGGGCTGGGGATATAGCTCAGTGGAATAAGCGCCTGCCTAGCAAGCGCAGGGTCCTGAGTTCGATCCCCAGTACCGCCAAAAAAAAAAAAAAAATTAAAAAAAATTCAACACATATTTCCAATTAATCATCCAAGAAAATAAAAATTGTTGAAATATTTTCTTAACAGCATCTCACTTAGTAAGGAAACATTACAGGCTTTTCCATTAAGATCGGAAGCAAGGAAAGAACATTCAGTTAGCCAGTGAAATTAGCCAAAGCAAACCAAAATGAGAATTAATGATAAAAATAATAATTATAAATGAAAAAAACTATTTTCAGAAATATTCAATAATTAAACTAGCTCAAAGAATAAAATAGCATAGCAAATTATTTAAAAAGTAATCTACAGAAACTAATAGCCTGCATTAGTCTAAAAGCTATGATTAGCTGTAATTTAAAATGCTGCAAAAATCCCAGTTACAATAGCAACAAAGAAGAATAAATACTTGGGAATCACCTTAATGATGGTGTACAGCACCTAGATGAGGAAGACATTAAAGCATGCCTAATTAAAACAGTCCAGCAGTTTCTCACAAAGCTAAACATTTATCCACCACACAATCATTTAAATGTTTATACACAATAAATGAAAGTTCATATAGAAGAGTGTTCATATTGGCCTTAATTGCAATTATCAAAAAAATACTAATAATGGAAACATCCCAAAGGTCCAGTAGCAGGTGAGTGTTGGCCTCATGACATAAGCTTAGTGATGAACTCTTGGATATGATATCAAAAGCACAATCAATAAAAGTAAACTTAGATTAAGTAGGAATACTTAATCTGAAGCTAAAACAAAACTAAAAGGCTTCTGCACAACAAAGGAAACAGAATGAAAGACACCTATAAAATGGGAGAAAATGTTTGCAAACTAACAATCTGTGCCAGCTCATCTTAATTGCCAGTGCCCTGGAGAGACGCCTGGGTGGTGGGCCTGCTATACTAACCAGGAAAGTCAACCACTGGTGTTCCCAGCTCAACGTGCTGCCGGAAGGTGAGGCCCTGTCGGTCTACAGCCATGACTGTGAAGGGCGCATCTGTGTGTGGCTCTCCTCCCCAGTGCCCTGGTTCCTGCTGCCAAGAAGGGAGGAGCCTGCCACCATGCGCGGCCACCAGGATGCTTCTGCCTTGGCGCCAGCCAGCCTTGGAAATCTTAAAACAGCCAAAATTAAACCTCCCCTTTCCGGGGTAGTTGTTCTTGTTCCAGCAAAAGGAGAGCTGACCAATACAGCATTTATACCCAAAATATACAAATAATTTCTATCATTCAAGAGAAAAAAAACCCAATATTTAGATAGACAAAGAATTTGGATAGACACTTCTCCAGAGACAATATACAAATGGCCAGTGGTTGTATGAAAAGACTCTCAGCAACAATAATTACCATGTCAGTGTAAATCAAAACTACAGTCAGATATCACCTCACAACTTCTATAAGAGTTTTCATCAAAAGGAGAAAATGCAAATATTGGAGAGCTTGTGGGAAAACCAGAATCTTTATACATTGTTGGTAGAAAGGTAAAATAGTGCAACCACTACAGAAAACAATTTGGAAGTTCCACAAAAGTTAAGCATACATTGCATTGCAATCCTACTTCTGGGTGTATATTCAAAAGAATTAAAATTGGATCTCATATATATGTACTTTCATGTTCATGGCAACATTACTTGTGATAACTAAGATACAGAAACAATCTAAATGTCCCTTGATGGGTAAATAGATTAAAAACGTGGTATATACATACTCTTACAAAGGAATATGATTCAGTATTTAAAAAGAAATCTTACCATTTGCAACAACATGGAAGCTGGGGGTGATGGCACATGCCTGTAATCCCAGTACTTGGGAGACTGAGGCAGAAGGATCACTAAGAATTCAAGACCAGCCAGGGTTACATAGTGAGTTCAAAGCTAACCTGAGCTACACAGCAAGACCCTGTTTCAAAAAAAAATAAAACCAGTGCAGCAACATGGATATGCCCAGAATACACTGAGCAAAGTGGGGAAAAAAAGAAGTCAGACAAAGATAAATTCTGTGTGATACCAGCTACATGAGATACATAGAATAGCCAAACTCATGAGAACAGAAATCAACAATGATTGTTATATTGCATATTGTTATTTTCAAAATAGCTGGAACAGGGAAGTGATGCCTGTCAGGGGCAGGGCAGGGAATGGCAAGTTGGTCCATAGGTATAATGAATAGGTTGTAGATTTCTGCTGTGCAACATGTGCCTACACAATCCCCAATATAGGATTGTGCACATAAAAATATCGAGAGGGCAGAACTCATGTTGTGCTCTTGCCACCAAAAAAGGGGTGAGCTGAAAGGAAACAGGTTATGTAAAAGTGTGTTTAGTATTTTGACTGTGCTAATGGATTCACAGTGTGCAACTATGCATGAACTCCTGAAGTTGTATATACCAAACACGTGCAGTTTTTGTATATCATTTATATCTCAATAATGCTGTTAAAAAATAAAGATCAAAAGAACTCTGAAAACCATGGTACCTTCAAAGCAATGCCAACCAACAATACAAAGGAATTAACTATTGATTCACCAACATGAAAGAATCTCAAAACTATTTATGCTAAAACTAGAAATCCAGACAAAAATGAGTATACATTATATACATAAAATTCTAGCAAACAGGAATGATTCCACAGTGACAATTATCAGTGATGGTCTAAGGATACGAAGGTATTGGGTTAATAATATCCCTTATTTATTGTGGGATGATCAGGTCTACAATCTCCCAAATGAGTGTACAATTAAGGCTAAATAAAAAGAGGCAAATGGAATGATTTCATGGCTCCAGTAGTGATGGAGACCACTAGAAAGCCACCCTGAGCAGGACTCAAATTAACCAATTGGCTTTTTATGTTTACTTGTGAATCTATCCAAAGTGTAGGCTACTTGTCTCAAAGAGGACGACAGACTCATAAGTGAATCACTGTGAGTCACTAATCCTCCTAAAGCCTATAATAGTAGCTGAAGCTGGAAAGCCTCAAAGGATAAGATAAGATCACAGCCAAGGACACCTGGATTGATCTCAATTAGACAGACTGTAGCCTCAGGCATCTCACTACTGGGTGGATTATTTTAATACCTTACTTAGAGAAGTCCTTGAGTGATTTCACCCTTCTTGAGTACTCCCTTCCCTTCTTCTGATAACCAAATAAATATGGGCAACCTGGAGAAGGTCTTGATCTTAGCCCAGAAAGAATCTCAAGTTCTGTGAGAGATCTTCCTGGAGTCCTGAAATCGTTCCATTTGCCTCTTTTTATTTAGCCTCCGCTGTACATTCATTTGGAAGATTTCAGATCTGATCAGCCTGCAATAACTGAGGAATATTATTAACCCAATACAGGAGGATCAAAGCCCTCTCACAGAATTCAAGATTCTTTAGGGCTAAAACAAAGACCTTCTCTTGGCAGCTCATATTTATTTGGTTATCAGAAGAAGGGAGGGGAGTACTCAAAAAGGGCAGAACCACTCAGAAACTTCTCCAATAAGGTATTAAATTAATCCACCCAAGAGTAAGATGCCTGAGGCTACAGTCTTTATCTAGTTGAGGTTGGATCCAGGTGCCTTATCCTTTGAGGCTTTTTAGCTTCATCCACCATTACATGCCATGGTAGAGATTAGTGATTCACAGAGGATCTATGAGTCCACTGCCCATTTCCAGACAAACAGTCTAAGCTTTGGACAGATTCACAAGTAAACATGAAACACTCACTGGTTA
Organism: Dinomys branickii; assembly: GCA_004027595.1. Lineage (NCBI taxonomy): Eukaryota > Metazoa > Chordata > Mammalia > Rodentia > Dinomyidae > Dinomys > Dinomys branickii. Next base: position 34,112 of record PVLD010017754.1, on the reverse strand, counting down.
ATTTAAGTCTTGCTCAGGGCTGCTTTGTAGTGGTCTCCATCATGAAGGAGTGCCTGGAAGGTAAGATTGCAAAGAGAAATTTAGGGGACTTGATGGATGTATTCACTATCTGAGTTATGGCAAGAGTTTTACTGGAATAAGATAAAAATCTTGGAGAGTAGCACCTTTTGTGGAGATGCAAGCAGTACACTAAAATTAGCACTGAGCTCCAAGGGCAGGACTCCCCTCTACAAATCTAGGGAGGACAAAGTATCAAAAAGGTAAAGAGTCTACCTGTTGGGAATCAGCAGATGAAAATTCTCTCTGCCTTTTCCATGCCCCCTCCCACCAGATCCTAAGCATTTTTCTTTTCTACTGTCTAACCTCACAGTCAATACAAAATTACAAGACTATAGGTTGTGTGTATTGCGTACTGGGGCTCTACATTTGTTTCAAATTCTAACAACCTTGCAAAGAAAAAAAAGCTATAATTAAATGTTGAGGAAGTTGCAAGACAGCAACCTTTGGTCCCACAACTAGTAAAGAAAAGGGAAGGCTGAACTTGAACGTAGTCTGCTGACCTCGTACCCTGAGGTTCCCTGTGGAGGTTCAGCGCATGTGCTCTGGAGTCAGGCAGCATGCACAAGAGATCGCCACTTGTCAGCTATAGCACCTAGGTAGATCATTGACCTCTCCAGGCATCATGGAGAGATTACTCTTTCTACTCTAGAAAACAAGCATAACAATAATATTTGCTATGAAGGCTTATTCCAAGTATTAGAGGGGAAAATATAATTCAAACATTTCCTGGAAAATAACATTGCTCAAATAATGCTAGATGTCATACAATAGTGGTTCCCATTCAGTCAACTAAGAAAATCTGTAACTATTCAGAGCATGTACTAAGCTAAAACCAGAAGGGACCTCAGAGGGTATCATGTACCTCCCAATCCCAAGGTCATATATTTTTCCCTTAAATCTAATTATTGTGAAATTTTCCTTCACCAGGATCCCATATGAAAATCATTCCTCTTTCCTGATTTTTTTTCTTATTCTGTACAGCATATTGCTTTTAGATTTCCCAAATCAATCACAGTAGGAAATTATCAAGCTGCCTTTTCTTCTTGAATCTGTTCTATGGTCGCATGCCTGGCTCACTGATGTCTGTTCCAGCCCAACCCTGGAAATAGCAGCCTTTAGTTAATGCAGGAGCCAAAAATATCACATTCCTTCAGTGGAATAATTTACTCATTTCAGACTAGGCCTTTCTTTCACTGTCCTTGTTTTCAAAAGCAATGTTGTCTGTAGGTTGTTTTATTGCTTGGACTCTGATAAAGTATCCACATATAGACAAAGAAAACACTCACAAGTGCTTATCTTTCCATTCATTTATTCAAACAAGATGCCCTAAGTGCCCATGTGTTAATATCAAGCATATTCCAGGCCCCAGGAACAATAGTAACAAGCCAGGAACGTGATCCTGCCCCTTTAGAACTCTCACTCCACAGAGAAATAGATAACAAATGAACAGCTGTTAAAGTAATTATAGACTTGCAATTGTAATAAGAATGGAGAGCGCAAATGAGGGAGCACTTAGAGTGTTGAAGGGACTGCTGATACAATCCCCAAAAGACAGTGGTCTCTTATAGGTAAACGGAAGAAAAACCTGGTTGTAGACAGAGATAGCTTCAAGGAAGATGCTACTCAGACAAAATAACAAAACAAAAGAAATGGGAAAGGAAGCTCCTCAGGTCATGTGACAAAGTGGGGCTGATAGTGACAATCCAACTGCTTCAATATCTCTACCAGCTTTCTAAGGTCGCTTCCGGTCATGCAGATACTACAAAACTAAACATTACACCTCCATGAGTCCCTTGAAGCTAAGGTTCTAGAAATAACTTATTCTTGGCGATCTCTAACAAGGAGAAGAGGAGGCAATGGGTTGGGCATCATTTTTCTGGGGCAGATCTGGCAAGGATGATGTAACGCTCAGGCAACAATTGTAGCAGCATCTTCTGGATCTCTAGATCAAGACTACTGAGGGTAGTGTGTGTTTGGAACCAATTACTAAGGAGTTGAATGTGGTTCCCAGGATGACAACATTTTTATGCTGTGTAACACATCTCTTCATACCATCTGTCTACATCAAGACTTCATCATGGTATCTGTGTGGTTCTTTTTTGCCTTAGAGCTCCCAAAGTCATGAAAGACTGCCCAGCCCAGAGAGGTGCAACCCAGGTTAATAGCCCTGTAGGCAAGCTTCAACCTATAGGCATAAGTGTCACAAATATATGTACCAGCCTCTTATCCTGGAAGGGACACTTCTGAGGTGTGCCCTACTTATCCCTAGAAGTGTCCCCAGAGGGAAGGTCCACAGTGCTAATCTGGCCCTTCAATGCACATTGTATTAGCTTTCCCCTCTTCTCTGCCTCAGTTTCCCAGTCTGTTGTCCTGACTTCTACCTTCATGTGAACTACAACACCCAAACCTTCATCTCAGGTTCTGCCGTTGGGGAAGTTAAATTGAGACACACAGCTCACAGATTAAGGCAGACACCATAGTTCCCTTCCTCATCAGGCCAGTTCTACAGTACTTTTGTGGGACTTGTTCATATACATCCAGCCTAGAGCTGACTTCTCCCACACTGTCAACCATTCTTCAAGGTGTAATTCCCAGAATCAAATCCTTTTCTAATCAAATCACCACACTGGTTACCCAGCGGTACTTGAACCATGACTGATTGCAGTATCTTCCCAGAGATCTGAATGGAGACTTTTTCATCTGTTTCCTTTGACACCAGTGAAGTTGGGGCCCCTTCACTCCAGCAGATCCAGAAAACTGCAGCTATGGTTGTATCCTACTTGAGTCTAATACATATAACGCTTCATACTATTTGAAATATTGTTTTGTCCAGATGTCACTAATCTATTTTCTAAAGCAATCCTCTTATCCTCTTTTGTCAGGATAGGAATTGGGACAATACTTACCAACAGAGAACTGTTTAGACCCTAAGGGTGCAATGGTTTATTAATATTCATGCACAAACCCAGTTCATGTTTTTCTCAAAGAAAACTCAATTCATGACTTCCTGTAAGAGAAAAACTGATGTTAGTTCTTGTGAAGGACCACCTGGGTGACTCCTTGAAGGAGACACAATTGTCTCCATTTTGACTGAACCTTGCCTTATTTCCATGTATTGATGTGTGCAGAGCTGGCTGGGACTTTTCCTTATCCCTTCAACTGGCTTTAAGCAATGCAGATCAGTCCAGCCAAGGTGCTGATATGTAGTCATTAAAGGAAAGATGACAGGGCAGTGTTTTCTTCATCCCCACTAGCTCCCAAATAAAATATGTGTGAGCTAAAGCAAGGTGGGATGGAGAGCCGTGCTCCATGCCGTCAGCTGGGATTCAGCCTCAACATAAGAGGCTATGACTTCTCGGGGCATAAAAGATTTCATATCAGAGCTGAAGCATCGACCCCAAAACATTGCATACTATCTCAGTTGTGTTATACAGATTTACTCTTATCTCTCTCTCACTTTCTCTCTGCATTGCAGAGGTGGTTTCAGACCTCCTACCCAGCCCAGCTCATAGCACTCATGTACTTCCCACTGTTCGCACAGTCACTCATCCTCAAGCCACTCCCTTCTTCATGCATTAATACAACCTGGGTTCGGCCCTGGGTCAAGGCCTCCATTCCAGTTAGCCATCACTGTAACTGGACTTGGGACCCCTTGACTCCCGGTAGCTATAGATATGTCTTAGTGTCTTTATTCTCTCCATGGGTTGCACTGGAAGTGGTAGGTTGGAATTAACTCACTAGAACTCCAAAAGCTTTTTTCTGGGATTACAAATATAAACTTCCTGGGCCTTGATGAGGAGCCGTAAGGGCTCTCCATAAGTGCAAAGACCAAATAATACTAATAGTGAGGCATAAGGTAAATGAGCATGAAGTGAAGATTTCTTTTGGCAAGTTAAAACATTAAAAGTACATAAAATAGTATAAATATTATAATAATCATCTATAGCTTTTAAATGACATCATTCTTGGTTCCAGGTTTACTTCTGTAAAAAAAAAATTAAATATGTAAAAATATATAAAGTTAGAACACTACGTGCCACACTCCCCATTCTGACTCCCATCCCTTCCCAAGGTACTCACTGCCATGAATTTCGTGCAGGTCCTCAACGCCATACAAGCATAGTTTTGTAATAAAGATGAATCCATAAATATTCATGAGTAATTGATTTACATGATACATTATATTGATCCTTCTGTGACTTTCTTATTTTAGTCAATATTAAAATTGTAAAATCCACTTGTATTGATATGCATAAACCTATTTAATTCATTTAACTGCTGTGAATAATTGTACTCATTTCTCTATTCAGCCACTGAGAGACAGGTACCTTGCTTAGAAATTCATTCTATTATTTACTTCCATAAATACCTTTATATGATTCTCCTCATAATCACATGAAAATTTCATCAAGGGCTACACTTAGACATGGAAATTCCAAATATATTCTCTACAGGGTGCACTTGTTCAATTTTTCTAGGTGCTACCAAACTGTATTTTTCCCAGTGTGGTTGTAGAAATTTATAATTCCACAAGCAATATACCAAAGTTTTTCATTCCTTATACCTTATTGTCAACTATTGGTATTTTCCCAACTTTTAATCTGAATTATATGGGTTCTTATATTACTGTTTAATTTGCATCTGGGGTCACTGGTGTGGTTGAATATTTTATCTTCTTTTTAAATCACATTCAATTCCCTTCTTTTGTGACTGCCTGTGTGTACATTACCTGCTGCCTGTTTTATATTGAGCCATAGAATGTACGTGCCTATGTGTACCCTATGTACGAAGTCTGTCTCTTGTAAGTGTTGCTGTATCATCTTCCAATTTTAGCTTACATTTTAATTTGGCTTCTGTTGCCCTTCCGATGAAGAACTTTAACTCCTAATGTGGGCAAAATTTATCAAAATTTTCACTTACAACTTCAGATTTTTGAAATCTTATCTGAGAAAATACTCTGTCTTGGGACAGAGACTGGCTAACTGCTTGCCAAACCCACGTTCCCTTTTGTGTGACATGCTGCTGGCCCACAGCACAGCATCCTCTAAGGCCCCACCCCTGCAGCTGACCAGTGGTGCTAGAATTGACCATGTCCATCTAGGCGTAGCCTCTGAAAACTCTTGCGTGATCTCCTCATGTTCTTTTTTCCCTTCATTAGTAAGATAGCTACAGAAAACCCATCAATGACTGCCAAGTCCTAAGGTAAGGTGGAACAACTGGGTAAGATTGTTACCACTAGAGTCATGCATAGAAGGCTGCCCAGTGAAAGCCCAGCCAAACTGGCATGAGTCAGAAACGCTGGTGCAGTGTAGTGGGTCTATCGCCTCACGTTCCACTTGTAATCATAGCAGGGCCCCACCTGTACAAACTAGAACAGCTACTGACCCCAAAGCTTGTTCTATATCTGTTTCTAAAGTTGCATAAGTTTCCTTTTTACCTTAAGAAGTTTAACCCCATAGGGATTTGTGTTATATAAACTGTGTAAGTGAGGAATCCATTTTTCCTTCTGATAAACTAATTATGTCAACCTCACATGTTAAATATTAATTGAATAGTTATCACTCCATCACATATCAAGTTCCTAATTTATGTGTAAGTCTTTTTCTAGATTACTCATCTCATTATATTATTTGTAAGATGCTGAAAAATTGAGAAGCATTGTTTATTTTTATGTAGTATATTCATTATACTCTTCAGATCATACACTCAATTTTATTTTTATCAAGTTTCAGATGCTTTTTCATATCTCTAACTATAAATCAATAAATCCAGTTATCAATCTGAGAATAGTACAAAAATACTGTTTTCTGTTTGTTGCCCAGCTTTTGGGACACTTGGTACTGCTTTTTGTTTTGTTCTACTTTGTTTTGCTTTGCTTTGCTTTTCAGAGAAACCCACAAATTCTTATAGATAACAAAGTTTGAGCAAACTAAATCTTATTTGAGATCTTTTTGAATTGACATTTTAAAATCAATCTTTCACATGCAGTCTCCTCTTGCCTCTGGTACTGCTAAACATCTCAGCTATTATTAACAGTGACATACTAATTTAATACGACTTTATTTTTCCCACAAAGTCCAAATTTACTGAACAGTGCTATTTCACTTCCAAATAGAACATACAATTTGTTTTAAATCCCCAAACCTGCCCTAGTCCCATCTTATTGTTCATCAGTTTAATTGCCTTATATTACTTAAATACAAAGAAGTACATGTAGATTTTACTCTAAGTAGTTCATTAGTACCTGATTATTTCCCAGTTTCTTTGTTCAGTTTTCTCTTGCACCTTTTTCCCTCTGTGTTCATTTTTCTTCTTGGCGAATTTCACTTTTTTACAGCTCTTTCACCTGTAATTTCTTTCACTTTTTTCTATCCTTGGAAATACCTTTTCCTTTATTTTATTTTTGAACAATTGTTTGGTTTGCTTTATAATTCAACAGTGATGCCAGTTTTTCTCTCTGCAAATTGACTGATACATACCTATCAATCAGAATTCCAAATGTATTATTCTTATGAAAGAGGTCAAGTTTAATAGTGAGTTGATAAAAAAGACAGCAATTAGTAAAGACTATCTCAAAACATGAGGAGCTGAGGCAAAGGTTATGCGATGTTATGGGGGAAACTGCATGAAAGGCATCTTAAGGGAGGTGTTCAGGCTTCCTTTCCCCCTCAGCACCGAAGCCAGCTGCCACAGGTGTTACCTGGTGAGCAGAGCTCTCAGTGACAAAAAGCAAAACTTGAGAACTTCTCTTCCAGCAGCCTTTTCCAAAATCAGCCAACACTTTGCAGAGGTGCTGCCTGAACAATTCCCATTTAAGAGAGGTGTTGCATGCAGAATCCAACTGAGAAGAGGCTAGAAGCTTGAGGTATGAAAGAACATCTAAAATATCTCCAAATTCTGAAGGAGGAATCACTGTGGGCATGGGAGATCATACCTATAATCCCAGCACTAAGGAGGCTGAGGCAGGAGGATCACCACAAGGCCACCTTGGGCTATATAGTGAGTTCAAGGCCAGCCTAAACTACATAGTGCGATCTTGTCTCAGAAAGAAAGAAAAAAGGCAGGAAGGGAGGAAGGAAGGAAGGGAAGGCGTGAGGGAGGGAGGGGGGAAGGAAGGAGGAAGAGAGAGAGGAAGGAAGGAAGGAAGGAAGGAAGGAAGGAAGGAAGGAAGGAAGGAAGGATGGAAGGAAGGAAGGAAGAAGACGGATCACTACTTACAAGAACCATTTGAGCTCGCTCCATTGATCTTGAACATGAGCACTCCATTCCTCTCCTCCCCAGTATCCTTCCAGTGGACCCAGCTTGGATGCAGCTCACTGTCCTCCTTGTAATAGTTGTACATAAAGCGGCCCAGTTGAATTGCACACCTCAGCTCCCCAGTACAGCCTCACACTAAATTTGGTCCTGTCAAATACCCATAGGCTCCCATGCCCAGCCTTTACATGTTCAGAGGAGCATCTAACGCATGTTCAGGAAAGTGCACTGAACCATGGTCTGTGGGTGAACTGGCCGCAGAGTGGGCTGGGATCTCTACTTTCTTTGAGTTCGTTTTCCATCAGGAGGACAAACGTGTCTCCAATTTCCGAGGACACAGGATGCCAGAAGAATGAGGATTCCCCCTTAAGCCCTCATCAACAAAGAGCAGGATATTGGAAAACATTTTTAGAAACAAGAACATCCATTCTCAGCTAGGAGAGAGAAAAACGGTCATATTCATGCATTGCTGAAGGAAGTGTAAATTCCCCTTCTAAAAAAGAGTCTGGTGGTATCTATTTTAAAGTTCACATGCTTTCTCTCCCAGCATTTAGTTGAGAGAACTCTGTATAAAAAATTTACATACAGATATTTTCTGCATAATGGAAACATGTTGGAAATACCTTCACTATTCATCAATAGGAAATTGGCGGAAGTACCATGACACCAGGGCTATGAAATACTGTGTAGCTCTCAAAAACAAACAGAGGTGCCTATATTTTCTGAAGAAATGTTCACAGATCATTAAGTGAAAAGTGTTAGTGGAAAAATAAGTTACAGAATGTGTTAAGTATCATCCCATTGTTTTCATTTAAAAAGAGACCTTTGACACACATTTGTGTATAAATACACAAAGGAAATATGTACACATATGTGTAAGAATCTGAGCTAGTGCAGTCCCATACAAAATCCATTAGCACTGACTAGTACAAAGGGGAGGCATCATAGCAGGACAGAAAAAAATATTATTAAACTTTCTATAATGTTCTTGTTTTGTTTTACTACAGTGATCATATATTATTTCTATAATATAAAAATATAGTTTCTTTTCATTGAGCACAAAGTATTTGGATCTTATGTTAACAGATTAAATAATTCTATCAACATCTTCTTTAAATGGAGCGACGTCATTTATTTAGTCATTCACTAATACATCCAATGAACTCTGCACCCAATCAGAGTATATTTAGTAATGCCTGACCTGTACCAGGCACCATGCTACATCCTACGCAGTGAACTTGACAGTGGGTAAGTAAAATATACAAACAGATTATGACTACAGCAAGGAAAAAAAATATGGGATATGGAGAAAAACGTCTGAAGGTGAATATGGGTGATGTTTGTACTATGGGACTAAGGAAGCCACTCTGAGAAAAACATAAATAAGCTGAAACCCAGTGGGCAGGAGGTGCACCTTTGCAGAAACATGGCATGGACCGACATGCCACCCAATTCCACAGGGCAGGCAGGTAGAGAAGCACTTGCCATCGAGCTTGGTGGGGGGAGGGGGCTAGGAGAAAGCCAGAGTGTTTGAGCCCTTACCATAAGGGAAAGTGGGATAAAATCAGACACAATGGCAGAGACCCTAGAGCCATGTCTTCCATGGAAAAGAGTATGAATTTCATGGTGAAACACAGAAAAATGAGTCATTCAAAGGGCTTCCATAAAGGGATTTGTTATTTTTCAAGCAGTGGTGGAGACATTAAAGCCAGTAACTGTGCTGTATTCTAAAGGATCTCAGGGAAGGAAGTGAGTTCCCCCCTCTGGGAGAACGCACAAGGCTCCTCAGGAGGCTGGATGCTGATACACATTTGAAAGGATGGCACAGGGTTCACCAGACTGAGGCTGAGTCAGGAGGAAAACCGTGAGCACATAGAAGAGAGGGCCAAGATGTGGACACTGAAAGAAAAATCTCGGGGGAAAGCTACCTGAATTTCCATGTAGCTCTAGAAGGGAAGCGGGAGATAAGTGGGGAGAATTGGGGAGTACACAACTGAGGATCTTTGTACAGCATCCTTCTTTTTGGAATGTATCCCATAAGAGACAGGATTTCCCACATGGGTAAACACCTTATTGTCTCCCTAGTGTAAGGACCTAGTGTAAATAAAACTGAAAGGTACAATAGGTACTGTGAAAGGTAAAGAAACTGCTTAATAGGAAAAAGCAACGGGAACGAGGGAAAGAAGAACGAAGGAATGGAAATATATATATGTAGGTGTATATGTACATACATACATATATATAAATACACACACGATAGCTAAGATCATTGTACTACTAATTTCTATTGGTTTATTGAAAGGAACCATTAAATTTTTAATTGTCTGATCAATCTTGCATGCCTATATCTGGTGATCTGAGCAACAGCTTTGAAGATAACAATAAGTCATACACAACCATTGTTGATTTCCTATCACCTGGTTTTGAAATTCTGTGTCATTGTTATAGTTTTTGTGTTGTTTTGTTTTTGTCTTTGCCTTGGTTTTGGTTATTTTGTTTTTGTTCTTTTCCCTTTAAAATAAAATTTTTAAAAGACAGCATTTTGAAAAACAAATGCATAAGAATAACTTTTAATAACTACCAGCTACATTAAAATCTATCACTCCATGCACATTTAGCTGTGCCATAAAAGAAGACAGATGTGATCATAATAGTTCAGTCTGATCTGCTATTATACAAGAAATATATGTTCATCTCTGTGAAAAACTGCCAAGTAGTTTTTCAAAGTATCTGTACCATTTTCAACGCCCATCAGAAAAGTGTAAGAGTTTCATTGACTCTACTGCTTCTGCAATGCCTGATATTGTCATCTTTTACAGTTTCACCGTGTGTGGAAGTACCTTGTGGTGAGCAACACTAAGCATCTCTGTTTGTTTATTACCTAGCCAGATATCATCTTTTGTATAGTGTCTGTTCATGACTTTTGCCCGTGTTTAACTGAAATTTTTGTCCCTTTACTGTTGATGAGTGGGAGCCCATGATACATTCAGGATTCTTTTGTTTTCCATCTAGTTTAATTTTAGACAGAAAAATGAACCTTGACAGAAAATGAAAAAGAAGAAGCAAAAGAAAATACATCAACTATCTCGTATATGTCAACCAAGTTTCTGGATAAACTTCATATGTTACCTACCTTTGTCCTCTAAACTGCCCTAGGAAATTTGATGTCAATAAGCCCATTGAATAAATGAGGAAACTGAATCTCAGAGGGACTGGGCTAAAGTCACCCAACCAGGGTATGACAGAATCTAGCTGTAATCCATATCCTGTAATCCATACCCTGACCCATTCAAATTTAAGAGCCTTCTGTCCAGATGGGCCTCTGCTCCCTCAAGATCCTGGGGTTGACGAGGTTAATGTGACTTCTTTGAGCCCCTCCCTAAAGAAAGCCATTAATTCCCTAGTGCTGGCTTTCACTGGAGGACATTAATCTGCTAATGGCTCTTTCACCAGAGACACATGTCCAACATCTTCCATGCAGGGACCAATTCTGTGAGAGCACTGGCTTTCAAGGAACTGTGGATCAATGTCTGCTACTCCATCTAAAAATTCTCTACTCTACAAAGCTTGCTAGCCTCTGGCAGATAGCCAGCCCCTGCCTAGGCAAAAACAGTAATATACACCTGACAGTCCCATCCCAAGAGGCAATGAGCAGCTCTGCTCAAAGGCATGAGCCTCCAATTGCCAAGCAGGTACTGGAAGGAAAAGACTCCAGCACTGGGATGTCAGACACACAGAAACTCTGACAGGAGAATCTAATCCAGTCTCCTCCTGTCACAGGCAGACAACCAATGGCAAAATCATTTTCTTAACACACAGATTGAACAGTGTCATCCCCATACTCAATGAGACCCCCTCAGCTACAAGGTGCCAACAACAACAATCACAACAGCACTGCGTTTTGTCTGATGCAACCTGCTATCAGTTATGAATTGTGCCATTATTTTTTTACCTTAAGAAAAAGATCTTCCGATTAAAATATGATACATAGTCCTGTGGGACACACAAGTTGCTTAGCCTCACATCTTGTTCTTTGAAATTTTTCATCTGTTTGGAGGAATTTGACAACTTATTGCCATCTCTTGCAATGCTTAGTGTTTGACAGACAATCCCTTTGTACAAGTCACATGACAGCATCATCTCTTACAGGTGACTCCTTCTTAGTGCCTATAAGTCCTTCATTTTTTTTTTTTTTATTTTTTTTGCGGTACTGGGGATCGAACTCAGGACCCTGCGCTTGCTAGGCAAGCGCTTATTCCACTGAGCTATATCCCCAGCCCAAGTCCTTCATTTTTGCTTTCCAGAAATTGTAAAAGTTTTCACATCAATGAATATTTGCTTCATATATTAATTTCAAGTCTACTTCCCCCTGTTGCTTCCATGATTTCAGTAGCCCTATGATCCAATACCAAATCATAGTATACTTTTTAGGTATTTTAAATAAGAACTAAGTTCAACACCCATGGTATCAGCAATGCATATCACATCATTGAAGTAAAAATGACATACACAGCTTAGCCTGAGTTCACATGTGCACAAGCAATGTATGACGCCTCTGCTGCCTGCTTGTCAGAGAATGTAATATTCCACCCACAACATGTCACATGCAAAGTTTAGAGCTGTTAAAAGCTATAGAACAAAAAAAAGCACATCTCAGACTAGTGGTGTACATTTGCTTGTCTGTCTCATCTAATTATGAACACTCTTCACATCCTCCTTGTAGAACACTGTCCCCAGAATGTGTCAGGCACGTGATAAGAACCTGGAGTAAAATTCCATTGAAATATGTCATGGTCACACAGTGAACACACAGGATAAGTCTGCTCACCCAACCATTGGGGTTAGGGAAACATTTTGGAGGATCCAACTCTTCTGGATTAGAAAAATCCCATGAGGGCAGGTAAAGCGGCAGAGAGAGCAATGTCTGCTGGAAACAATAGATATAAGTGATGTTGGTCTCAAAAGAGAGCCCAGGGGAGGACCTGGAGACCTTTATTCAATCTATGAATGTGAGAACTGGGAACGCCCTTTAGAAACTTAAACTCATCAGTTCCAAAGAGAGGAAATCAAGACCCAGGAGAGGCGGTTCCTGGTAAAGATACTCAGTGAGTCAGGATAGAGCTGAGATCAAAAGGGAAGCTCCCAGGTCAACTGTTCCATCCACTGCATCCCATAGGCCTAGAGGGTTGGTTGCTGAGCTCTTTCAGATTCCAGGCAGGCATCACAGCAGGTGGGTTCCTATAAGTAGACTAAGAATTATATAAAGACCACTTTCTCTCAGAAGACTTTTTCTTTGGCCAGGAATTTACTTGCTACATTTAGGAACAAGACAAGTGAATCAGACAGAGTTAAAAATGACTTTGAGCTCTACACATAAAGAAAGTGCTGATGAACTCTCTCAGGACAACTTCACTGGCTAACTCCTGCCAAAAATCAGTCATCCTGAAAGACAGGCGATGAATATAGACTAAAACACAGAATATGGAGACCGGGATCAGCACCAAATCCAATCACAATGGGTAGGCAGCCAGAATTCACCCCAAAACATTAATAAGCTTCCAAACAACTAGAGTTCTAATAAATTCAGGGTGAGGGTGTGGAAGAACACTAGATCTAAAAGAAGATTAAGCATGTTAGTCCTAATTAGGCCTTAGTAGCTCACAAAACTATTGGCCGGATCAAAGTGACTATTGGTGGGAGTTAGGGAGGGATCTTCCCATTATTAGCCTTCAGGTTTACTACTACAGCTGAGTTATAAGTGTTGCCACCCAAAATAAGGTTAGTTCAGAAGACACTGTTAGCCCATATCCCCTTCAAAGCCCCCAAGTAAGAAGCGATTGTTAGGCAAATCCAGACAGAACCTACTGAAAACCTCATTTCTACCCAGATGACACATCTCCCACAGTTATCAGCATAAAAGTGTCTCTGCTTCCCTTCCTCCTTCTGTCTGATGCAAGTGCATGTCCATGAAATACCTAAACCATGCTTGGACCCTCGCTGGCTGCCAAGTAAAGAAAATATAGTTCTGAGTCTTCTAACCCCTGCAATCCAGGGAAGGGTGCAGAGAGGGTGAGGTATCACTAAGGGCCATCTGATACATCCAGAATAACGGCCAAGCTGGCTCCAAAGTTTACACTTTCCCATGAACTGTTCTAACTTGAGAAGGGCACGTAGGAAAACAAGAAATAAAAGCTAAAGTTTGTTATAGGATGCTAAACGAAAACATCCATATATTACTTTTCAAAAGAATGAAAAGGAGTAATTAGTTTTGTACCTTGCTTTTCTAAATTAAATAGCAGTGGGGCTACATATTACCAGGAAAATTGATGCATGCTCAAGTTAATGGAAAAGAGTTTACAGTTTGTGATGATTTGCTATCGCCTATATAGCTATGTGTCAAGAAAGCAATGATCACTGAATGCATGTACATGGATGGGGGGCCTCAAAATTTTATAATCTTGTAACAACAGCAAATTCATATAGCATCAAAGTTTATGGGGTGATTTTATGTGCACTGCCAAATTTGAACTTCATGACAATCTCACAAGAGATAAAGGCACACTTGCCTATCCCAAGTCACAGGAAAAATGAAATCCTCTGAGCATGGAGCTCCACTTGGCACTGTGCTAATGTTAGACCCTCTGGGCTGTCAGCACAACCCTTCTGTTATCTCCCTCATGTCACCTTGGCCCTAATTGTCACCTCTTCTGGGAACATTGACACTGGCACATTTATTTACCTGGTAGAATTGTTGTAGAGACCATCCATATCAACACATTAACAAAACATCCATTCTGTGCTACATGCCGAATTAAATTCAATTATGTCTAGGAGGACTGACATTGGATAAGGTTGAAAGAGCTGAACAAGTGTGGACAATTAGCATGTACCCTTTTCTTTGTCACTTTCTAACAAACGCCAAATGTAAGGGAAATTTGCCTTAGTATTCCAATTTATTTATTTCTTATAAACTAAAATGAGAGAAAAAAGAGAGGTTTCTGCCTTGGAAAAACTGAAGCTATAATGGAAAAAATAAAAACATGAGCAAACTGGTATTTTCTGTCCCTCTTTCCTCTCAACCTTTCCAGGATTAATGGTGGGTTTCATACAGTGTAGACCTTCACTAAATCCTGCCATATATATATGGCCAATACATACATATGATGACTACTTTATGATAGTCAGACATTCTCTAATATTACACTACAGATATCTTGAGGGCATAAAACCATGGAGAGCAATTAGTTTTATCTTGAATGAATTTTTACTGATGGGCAGGCCTGCTTCTCAACACTTAGTCCATGAGTCAGTAATATTAGCATCACGGGGAGACTTACCAGAAAAGCAGAAACTTGTGCCCAATTATAGTAAATTCTCGATACTCATACAATAAACTCATGAATGCTTTACACAGAACCAAAGTCATAGATCTCATGAAACCATATAGATATGATGTCCTTCATATATGCACCACAGTAACAATGATGGAGTTGCAGAGGAATTCACAGACACAGCAAGTAAACCAGAGGCCATCAGGGGAGAATGGGTAGTTAGTTACTGCTTGTTCATGACAAAGTTTCTACTTAGGTTAATGAAAAGATTTTGGAAATAGCAGTAATAGTTGAACAACTCCATAAAAGTAATTAATGCCACTGAGTTGCACACTGCAAAATGGTTTAAATTGAATCTTTATATTGATATTTTACTACAATTAATTAATTTTAAAAGCAGATAGAATTTTTACTACTCAGGGACATTTGGTTTATGGTGGTGTTAGGCTGCGACCCATAGTCCAGAGCTGCCTCCAACAGTGCTCTAATCCTGCTGTCTACCCATTCTCACAAGGTTCCGAAGGACAATGGATGTAAAAAGGACAAACACAAAGTGGCACTTATTACAGCACCTTTGGACTGAATTAATATTCACAGACAATATTAAAAAGTCATGTTTTCTAAAGGAAGTGAAAGGTGACAACTTGGAAAGGAATCAAGTGACTGGAGGTTGGGGTAGCCTATGCCAAAAGCTCGAGAAAAGTGAAAGCCAGGATCTGGCAAAGAGATGTTCCACACACAGCCAGTGAAATAAAAATGAGGAAGAGCATGTGTGCTTGGAAGAGACTAGAAAATTACACACGGGACAGTTTCATACCAGGGCTTTTGGGTTGTAGTGGGGATTTGTAATTGACCATGATAAATCCCTACACATTAACACTAGTAGAATTATTCATCCTTTAACAGAGGAGAGACTAGTCACAGCATGATAGCCATTTGTGGCACAACCTAGATATCTTGTCTCCTGAATGCCAGTCCCTTGCCCTCTACCATTTTGAGACAAGGCCCTTGACAAGGATTTCCACCTATTGCAAATTATTCCTGAGGCTCTCTTTCCACCCTGTACTTCCATTTCTTACGAATACAATGACTCCCCATTTGAAACCATCCCCATAATGCTTTCACAGGTTTAAAGAGTGGATCCTTCACTCTTTTACCTTTGTACCCTAGAAAATCACTTCTTGAGTCCTTTGAAATCTAACAGCAGTCATGGCTGAAGACTAAAGAGATAGAACACACAATTAGCAAATCCATTTATTCTTTCTTGTGAGGGATAATCATGTGTTGACTGAAGTGAGATCTTATGAGTCAATTATTTGTTGGCTGAGTAAAATCACTTTTATGAAATTCTGAAGTCACAGCTGAAGTATGTGTAGAAATTCAATCATTATCATTTACTGCAGAGACAAGTGGTTTTTCAGAGATGATCGCTTCCTATCAAACAAATCACCATCTTTTCTCAACAACAATATATATGCAATGTGTGTGCACAGCAGTAAGCAACTGTCCTTGTTCTCTACTTCGATACTCCTCCAGGTGTGATACTTTAGTGCTAAAGCTAAGAAAGTCCCAGGCTAACTAAGACAAATTACACATGTAACCACCCTGTATTAGACACATGAAGAGGTATAGAGAGAAGCAAAATATCCCACTTGTCAAAGGCATTATAGTAGTGACAAAAGTAATTTTAATGTCAGTGTACCTTGAACTGCATTCCATGTGTGTGATCTTTGAGGTCTCATCACCCAGAGGCACCCATCTGCCTCAGCAAGAAAGTAAAGGGATGTGTGTGATCAGGACTTCATGGGCAGAGACACAAAGAGGAAGAAAACACATCAAGAACCAGGCCTGGAGGTTGTAATATGGAATATTTCTAGCAATGCATACACGCATACACACACACACACACACACACACACACACCTGTCTAAGAATGCTTAGAACATGATATGGTGGCAGACCCATTTGAGAGGCAAGAGAGTGACCAGCCTTTCTGACCTAATGCAGAAAGGAGAACTCAGATGGAGAACAAGTAATCACACCCATGGGCAGAGGTTTCTACTTTTAGAATTTTATAGTAGAGGACTGGATAGTAGGGCTTTGCTGGACATCCTTGGTATCTTGGTCACATGCTCCCCAATCCCACATGGCCCAGCCACACAAGCTAGACTGGTGAGTTAACAGTTGCAGGAACAGCCTAAACCAGCATTTCTGAGCCTCGCTAGCCCCTGCCTCTCTCTGAGCATAGGATGGACCCTAAAGTCTGCATTTCTGAAGCAGGGTAGAGGGTGACTTAACTGAGAGCCACAGCTGTCCTCACAAGGCCATGGCTTTAGCCTGCTCTGGCTTTCATTAAAAAATACCAGAGAGGGTGTCTTAAAAAACAGAAATCTACTTGTCACCATTCTAGAGCCTGGGAAGTCTAAGATTAAGGAGTAACTGATTTGGTTCCCAGGGAAGGCTCTCCTCCTTGCACTTGTGTGTGTGTGTGTGTGTGTGTGTGTGTCCCTCCCTCTCCCTATATCTGCCTCTCTCTGCCTTTCTAGTTCCTTCCTTCTCTCCCCTGCCCCTCCTTCTTTCTTTATCTCTCTCCTTCTTCTTCTCAGGCCACCAATTCTATGATCTTAGGATCTCATTTAACCCTAAATACCTCCCTAAAGACCTTAACCTCCACGCACTCACACTGATGCTTAGGTCTAAAATTTTGGAAAACAAATTTCAGTCCATAGCAATCATTTTCTACCAACTCACTCATTCTTTTCCGTGTTGTCTTGTTCTACCTCTTTTCTTCTCTCCTCTCACCCCGCCATTCTAGTTGCTTTTGCAACTAGACATCCTGCGTGCTCTGTTGTATGGAGTAATCCTCCCAACATAGTCCCAGTTCCCCAGTTTCTATGCCCAAATCTATCATTGTGCTTAGGAAAATTGAGTTCCCCTTGCAGCCTTAACAGGCAAGAGAAATGTTCCTTGTATAGACCAGAGAAGAACTTAGAGTATATATTAAGTGTGACACAATCTGCTTCTCTATGGCCTCCATTCACAGGAGCTAATTCTTTCTTCTGGAAGACATTAGTTAGCATTGATGCAATCACACATTCTTTTAAAATCCCAAAATCTCAGTGGCTTTCAGCAATAAATATTTTTCCCACTCACAGGTCCACACGTCAGCTCCAGGGGCTGGGGCATCTACTTGGGGCTTTAACCAAGCTCCATATGTTCCATATGTCTCTCATTTTGGGATCAGCAGCCACCTGGGGTTTGCTTTTCTCCTAGAAAATGCAAGAAACAAAGCCAAACTACACAGGCTTCTCTTTGCATCAGGTCCTCCTCACACGGCACCAGCCAAATCCAATCACTTGGCCAAGTCCATCAAAAGAATAGGGAAATATGCTCTCTCCCCTGTAGGGAAAAGAGTGAGAGAATCAAGACAAGAGGGAGAGCCAAAGAGGAAGCATTTACAGACAGGCGATTCAGTCAGCTACACGGGTTAACACTGCAAAAGAAGTTCCAACCCTGCTGTCTGTCTTGCTGTCCCTAGACATTTTGAGGTGGACTAAACATCTCCGCCTAATTCAGTGACTCAGATAAACAACCCTGCTTTGCAGTCTCCTGCATAATCTGGACAGCACATGGAAGAGTCCAGAACAGCAGGAGGACTGTGCCATGAGGTGAGAAGAGATGGAAAGCATGGGTGTGTGGAGCACTAGCTTCTCACATCTAGAAGGTCTTAGGCCACTGTGTCCTTCTCACAGCATAGAACATCAGACTAAATGCCAAAGCCTCTTGTGGCCAAGGGCACTGTACCCTACTATCCACTGTACCTAGAAAATGCTGCCTCCTCTGTTTTTCTGGCTGCACTCCAAGTTCAGGTGTTAATTTCTTGGCATTTTGAACTTACCAGGACTTAGTAGTAGGGAATCTGCCCCTGATCATAGTGTTCTTCATCCATCCTCCCTCAGAGGATGGAGGGTTCTTTAGATCACTACAACCAGATGATCCCCCAGCCTCAATGTATCCCTTGCTCAAAGATGGATGCCTGTCTCTCCTGAGGAGGCCCCAGGCATGGCTGAACATCTCTAACTGCTCTGACTCATTTCTTCGCTCAACAAATATTCTGTTTCATACCTACACACTAGCCTCTGTCCTATATAATGGGATATGAAAACAGTCAGCTGTGGTTTTTTCCCCTCCCAAGTGCTCAGTGCAGTGAGACAGACATGGTGCCTTTAAGTGACAGCAGCATGATGTGAATTGAAGAAGTAGCCCAGGGAAAAGCAAGACCTTAGGCAGCCAAAGCTCTTCTTTATGTTCAGGTGAGATTTTTCTTTATGTAGCTCCTGTCTATCTGTGCTTGTGTCTCCATTCCTGTAAGGTACCAACCTAGTTCCTCTTTTAGGGAATATCTCACCAAATATCTACATTTACTGATCACTTCTCCCTAAGTAGACAGAGTAGAGAACTTGGGGTGAGCCTTAATTTACCTGACAGTTGGCTCTATCTACAGCAGATAACTAGGGGTAGTAGAAAGAGCGTGGGATTTAGACTCATGCTTTGTGTGAATCCACTAAGCTTCAGTCGCCTTCCAAGTTGACTTCTCAGGAGCTTTATTTCCTGAACCATAAAATGCAACTGTAGCATCTCCTCACAGCAGTGTGATGGGCATTGTATGAACTTCAGCTGGTCTTTACCTCTCACAATTACTGGCATGGAGCAAGCATTGCCGAGTTGGTATAGTTCTCTCTGTGTCTGTGTTTACTGTCCCTGGCAAGCATGTTTGGCCTTCAGTAGTAGCATCGTTCTGGAAAAGCTGATTATCATTCCGCTTCACCACCAGGTGGCAGCATCCGAGACTGTTGGGCATTCTTCCAGCAGCTAAAGCAATAATGGGGAAACAGCGCAATATTAAACGCAGCGAGTAAATGATAACCGGCTTCCAAGCCAGGGCTCAAACATAATATTTTCTCATAAAGAAGAAACTACCAGGAGTGTTTGATTTGCTTTATAGCTGTGTATTGCATGATAAAGTGACTGCAGAAATGATTTATAAGAAATAAAAAGCAATGGGAGAAGAAGAAATTGCCTTAGGGCTAAAAATTAAAATAAAATATATTTCCTTTTAAGCTATAGCCTATACAAAGAAAAAGATAAGAATCAGAACTCAAATCCCATACGTTTGGGAATCAACACGAATAAAGCCAACCATAAATACCCGATTAGTATCCGAAGTCAGGTGTGGAGCCGATTCTATCATTTGTTTTGTGCATATTGAGTCAACAAGTATTTCCCAACAGTCTCCTGTGTGGCAGGCCTAGATTTAATGACATCTGGTGCCATGCAGTACAGTATCAGACTGTCCACAGGACAGTCACGAAGGCTTCTCCAGGAAGGTGGCATTTTAGTTGAGCTCAGAGGGAAGTGACCTGTCCTGATGAGTAGATAGTGGATAGGAAAGGAAGCCTGGAGAGGTGCCGAGACAGGCAGAGAAATCCAGACGGGAGAGCAAATTCGCAAAGGTGTGGACAGTCATATTTGAATAACAACACTTATGCAGAAGACAGGAGAGGAAGTGACAGAGAAATGGGCCAGAAAACTAAAAAAAAGCTGTGTTTGCCAAAACAATGTGAACATTATGGGTCACAGGAATGACCAAAAATTTGTAAGGTAAGAATAAGACCTGTCTAAAGGGCAGAGTGAGGGTTGGTTTGAGTAAGAAAGACTAGAACTGGAGAGGCCAGTCAGAGGGTGTGTGTCCTGGCTTCACTGAGGAATCAGACTAATTTAAACAGTGAGGATAAAAGGAGGGAAAACCCAAGAGACGGGGAGGAGCCTGGTGGATGGAGGAAGGAGAGAGAGGATTCAAAAGCAAGATGGCTGTCTAGTCTGGGAAGGAAAGGAAGAGTAAGGCAAACAAATGGGAAAGAAGACAAACTGAGATTATTGGGAATGTAGAGATATATCCAGATTATGCTAAATGAATTCATGAGAAACTGTGGGCTTGATCAGGATGAAGAGATAGGTTGCAACAAAGGATTAGCCTTACCTGAAGAAAAGAGTATCCCTTGCCCTCAGCTCTAAGCCCTTGGGATGCCTCATCTGATACAAGTATTTATTTATCTGAAGGCTGTGGTCCATACCAGATAGCCTGTATTCACACCATGATTTGTGGTGGGAGGCCATGAGCCACGTGGTGTCCATTCAGTCTCTGAATGTTGGCCACTAGGCAGTCAGCAGTGCCTACATGACTGATCCCCACTAACACTCAGAGACAGAGGTTCAAGTAAGCTTCCCAATTTAGGACTCCACAAGCGATGCCTCCTGTCATTACTAGGACAGTAACTACTGCTGGCTCAGTGCCCCAGACAGGACCACCAGAAGCTCACCCCTGGATCTCTCCTGACCTGTGTGCCTCTTTGCTGATTTTGACTGGTGTCCTTTCACTGTGTATTCCTGAGTTCATCTGGCCTGCTATAATAGAATACCATAAGCTGCGTGGCTTATAAACAACACAGGTGTGTTTCTTGGCTGGAAAGTCCATGATCACCTCACTATCAGATTTGGTATCTGGTGACTGCCTGCTTCCTGGTCCATGGCTGTCTTTTGGCTTTGCCTTCTCATGACAGAACTTAGGTAAGAACACTCTCTGGAACCTCTTTTATAAAGGTATTGATCTCATTCATAAGGGGTCCGGTCTCATGAGTTCATTTCTCCCAAAAGACCCTTTACAAATATAATCACCCCGGAGCTACGACTTCAGCATTTGAATTTTGAGAGACACTACCATTTGGTCTACAGCACTATAATGAGTCATAATCATGAGTAAATCAGGTTTTCTGAGTTCTGTGAGTCCTTCTAGAAAATCACAGAACCTGAACGTGGTCTTGTGGTCCTCACAAAATGCACAGGTAGAAAAAAGCAACTCTAGCCAAAAACTGGAAGTCTGCTCAGTAACAGTGACTACAGCCCAGCCTGTACCAATATCTTAGCTTATATAGTCAACATAATCCATCTTATAGATTTAATTATTTCTGTTTTGTAACTGAGAGACAAAGTCAGACATGTGCCCCAACTAACAAATCAATTACCTTGCAGTTAGAATTCCAACCAGGTCATCTGACTTTGAAGCAGATGATTACAACATTGGCACATAATGAAATGGAAGGATTAATATTTTAGGTATAACAAGATTTTGCTCTGTGGCCCTCCCATTTGTTTGTACCCTAGAATCATTTCCCTGCATCTAAGCTGCAGGTAAGATTTTCAGTGTTTTTTGGCTCAGGGAAGAAATGGCCTATGGAAAGCAGCAATAACAAAGAGTCAGAAGGATGAAGAGTAGGGATCAGCTATTCTTCAGGTTCCTTGAGGCAGTGGAAAGATTTCCTGGGATGGGGTAAGGACAAAAGAGAAGCGAAGAGACTTTGGATCCTGCCCTTATCCTAGCCAAATACTGACAGATTTGGAAAACCTAGAAGCAACCAGAGCCTGGGGGGCAGTTAAACGATCCTGAGGCCAAGCTCAGAAGTGGCAAAGAAGCAGAAGAAATGTCTGGCGTATCTGTAAACAGGTCTGAGGCAGCCTCATGGAGTCCCCACAGCCTCAGTATGTTGTCAGAGCACAAGATAAGCCTGCAAAGGGCATTTCCTCTACAACAGATTGGGCCTGGGACCAGTATGATGTTTTCCGTCCCAGAGGGCCAAAGGGGGACTGAGTCATGGTCAGGATGAGAGAGGACACAGGAGTAGAGGATGCACATTTAAAGCTCAGACAGGAAGTCGGCCTGGAACAACAACAACATGGGGCTCCAGGTGTTCCTGCCACTCAGTAGCCTGGAGGTCAGCACCCTCAGAGTGGGGCAGCAACCCCGGGCAAAGATGCCCATGGAGATGGCAGTGGTGTTTCTGCCTAGGCTTAGCAGCAGCTTGGAAAACTAGATCCCTTTGTGGAAAAACAAAGGAAGTTACATTCCTGATGACCTGAGGGCATACACCTAGATCTTACCAACTGCTTAGGCCTCTGTGCCTGTGAGGAGCACAGTGGTCCCCCCGAGGCTTCAGCTCAAACCTGTCACAGGCGCTGCGGGTGCCACACACTGCAAATGTCTTTCTCGGCTGTTCTGTGAAGCAGATGGCTCCACTGTGGGTGATACCCCGTGGGTAACACTCCTTATTTCGTCTGCCAGGTCCCTGGGTACACGTTTCCGCTTCCTCCAAAGTACCTGCAGGGACTCCACTGGCAGAGCATCCAAGAAGAACCTGCTGATTCTTGAGTTAGAGATGGGACACGGGTGCTTCACAGAGCCCCAGCCAGGGAGCAGGAGGCCTGGGCCCCAGCCCAGCTCCACCTTGGTCAGCACCAGAAACATTCTGGCCAAGTGAGTCAGCCTCTCTCATCTGGCTTCCTCGCCTTTAAAATAGAGATGATCATTTCTTCACTGCTTAGTCACATGGCGAGGTGAGGAAGAAATGGGGTCAGGGAGCGCTCAGCGGGAATCGGGGGTGGAGGGCAGTGTGACTGTCTCCTGGGCCTTGCTCCTCTCCTCCTTGCCTCCCCCCAAAGGTTTCAGAGGTGAGTCTTGCTTTCTGGACCTTGCTTCCCACCCCCTAAGAGCTCTCTCCAGCCTGCAGCTCCCCACACAGAGCCCACTGAGGGCTTCCTGTTATTATCATAGTCAAGCAAGTTCCAGGTTCCTTCAAGGATCTTCACTGCGCCTGGTGAGACCTGACGCTGTGCCCTCTCTGCAACCTCATCACCTGGGATACCATTTCATAGCCAAATTTAATAAACCCCGCTCACTTTCCGTTACCCTATTCTCATTACGTTTCATGCCACTTACATATACAATAATTTTAGTGTTTTATCTATGGAAACAGTGAAGCAAGCAGCGGTCTGTATATCTCCAGCATTTGCAATGCTGACTATATCAACAGATAATAAAAACTAATGGAAAGATAAAGGGTCATATGATAGCATATAACATGTGGTCACACACGTGTGCACACACCTACATACGCAAATACTACTGTCGCTGTGTACACGTGCTATAGTAGAGGATTTTTCTAAATTTTAAGTAAGATGATGTAGTTTTAAGTGCTTAACACAAGACCAGCATATTACGTTCTTATCACTGCTCTTACAATGAGCACAAATTTGGTGGTTTTAAACTATGAAAAGAGGCCAGAAATCTGTAATAAGCATCGTTAGGTCAAAATAAGTTCATGATGGCTGTCAGCAATCAGCGGCTGTGACTGTATCTCTCAATATTTAAGGTCAATGCCCTCAGGATTTTCCTTCTGCCTTCCTAGTCACATCACCTCCTCCCCTGTGCATGAAGTCTTCTTCTGCCTCTCTTTAAAGATACATGTGATTGCCTTTAGTGCCCACCAGTATAATTTCTCCATCTCAACATCCTTAATGTAAACATATCTGCTAAGGCCCCTTTTGGCCCTGTTTATGGTAACATTTACAGGAATTGAATGGAATTAAGACATGGACAACTTGAAGCCATGTTTCAATCAACTGCATACATAATAAGTGTTCAAAAAATATTACCTGCAGTCATGCAGCTAATTATCACACTGTACCCTATGAATTTATACAACTAAACATTTCACTTAAATAAACAAAAATAAATACAGAAATTCATTTGAGTTATAATTACAAGTCCATTTATTGCATTTTTAAAAGTAAAAGCATTGTTTTTTATGAAATGTCACCTGATGGTATTAGAAATCTTCTTCAGTTAAGTCATCCAGTTTTTTACACTTTGAAACTTTAATCTAGATGAGATGCAGAATTAAAGTACATATGTAATGGGGTAGCAAATACATTTTCACCTCTAAAATCAGGACATTAATAAAAGGATGATGTATCTTATAAAAATAAATCTTACAATCAAATAAACATTGATTGTTAAGGGGTTGAACCATGAGGGAAAGATAACAAAGACACATCCTTTTCCCATCCCACAAATTCCCCTTACACACATGTGTACACACATACACACACACACACACACACATACACACAACATATACTCATTTACACACTCACAGACACTCAGTTGGCTGTGAAGAAAATGAAGCAGACCTCAGGTTTTAACCAGTTCCATCGTTTAGAGCTTCAGAAAGTCTTCCAAAGTCATAGGAAATCTGTCTATCTATCTGACTGTTAGGAATCAGGTTGTTAACATCTCTAGGGAAGAACTTTTTCATCATGGGGATGGAAGCAGGCTAACAGTGCAATGAAGAAAGCAGAAGTGTGCGGAGGCAAACCTGCCAGATGCCTGGCACCAGGCACAGCAGTTGGACACCGACTCAAGGGCACCTCATTTCTAACTGGAACTGAGTCTATGAGTCTGCTGCAAGGGCAGAGCTGGCTTCTCATCTCATGTCATGCACGAATGAAAATGAGCCATCGTCAAGTGGAAGTCACACACTGGGGACTCAAGAGCCAACAGTAACACACAAATATGTTTTCTTTGGTTTATACATGGGTGATTGAAGAAATGGTAAATATTTAATTTTTTAAGTTTACTATAGTAAAGGGTATAGGACTATTCATAGATCCTCCCCACAATACTGCCTTTCACTTTGTGCAAATTTATCCCATTGTTCTTGCCACTTTCTGAAGCCATTCTGGAAGTCCTCTTTTGTGAGTGTCTGTACCAGGTGTGATTAAAATTATGGTGAATATTGCTGCTTAGCGCCATCCAACAGAAAGGCCAACAGGTAAAAACATTAGAGGGTGTCCTTTCCACTTTATTCACAGAATCTGGCACTGTGCAACTTTGCCTCTTCCCCCAAAGTCAAAACAATTGTGAAAAGGAAACATTTTGAATTGATTCGGGACATCAAGCAGCCACACCAGCACAACAGCAGATACTCGTATATCAGGATCTTGCATGTTTCATTTAGTCATTCTAAGCTGGAGACTCCATTTATCTTGTGGTGCACTGATGCACCACTTGCTGAACAGTCTGGACTGAATCTCAGACCCCTTGATAACTAGGAAATTGTCCTTCCTCCAACTCTGCTCCATCCCTACACTGAACATAATTTCAGAAAATGACTCTGGGCTGGGCATGTACACATCACACATTTTCCCTATTTAATGCCCTACTCTCACTGCTCCAAAACAACTTTGAAGGGAAGCAACTATATTCTTATTTTACACTTGAGGAAGCAGTGTCTGAGAAGGTAAGCAACCTGTCCACAGGCAATGGCAGAACCTTCAAGAGAAGGGTGGGACCTGTGGAATGTGCAGCATTTGCCCATGCTCACTGGCAGAGTGGCCAACCAAAGCTAAAGAGACGAGGGCTCCCAAGGCTGAACACCGAAGCACAGTGATTCTAGTCCTTGAAAACTGAGACTCAAATAATTACAGAGAGGAAAATTAAGAACTCAGCAATCAGGATTTACCTCTGATGGAAGGAAATGACCAAAGTGGAAGCTAGGCCAGCAGAAACCCAGCTGGGACAGAAACGAGAATAAAGGATGCTAAATAGATAAAATCACTACGGCAACTAGACAAGATGATCCAGGAAATGTAGGGGTGAGATGGACTCCCAGTCTCTCTCTGTGACCTGTATCCAAGCATGGTGCATCAACTCTTACCCTGTCCTCTTTCCAAGATGGCGCATCTCACCCTGCGTATTAAAATTGTGTTAAGTGATCATTGACAAAACATAGTATCTGACATCAGAGGCAAAGAAAAATAGTGTTTGTTGAAAGAAGGAATAAAAGCCAAAGACTTGAATGATATTAAGAATAAAATTAAACTGAAAGAAACATGATTTCAGAGTTTCAGCTTATCCCGTCTCCTATGTCATCCCTATCAGGAGGTCAACCAGGTTCTTGTACAGCACCTCGAGGGATAAGAACTCAGTTCCTTCCAAGAAGTCATTTCAGTCTTCCACAGAGATAAGTGTTTTTCTCTCTAAATCCTCGCTATGACTTTTCAAAAAGCGTGAGTGTGAGCAAGGCCCTTCTCTGCTTAAACCCCTCCATAGCTCCCCATGGTGCCCATGAAACATGGCAAACTCTTCAGCAGGGCTTTGCAGCCTTTGAGATCTGCCCCTTGCTTATTTTCTCAGATCTCTACCCCACCCTCCACTCCAGTGAGTCATGAGTGGCTGTCAGTGACAAGAACCTGCCACCCCACACCCTTGCTGGGCAAACAATGGCTCGTCTTTAGGTTCTCTGCTTAAATATAGATCACGTCCACATCCAACCATCCTGCCTCCCTCCCGCACACTCATCCTTTCTCACACACCCTGTAACTGACACCCAGACTTTGCAGCTCAACTCCTACAGGCTGCAGAATGACTTCTTATCATTAATATTATTTTAATTGACAGGTCAGAATTGTACTGCATTTCTAGAATATAATGTGTTTTGACACATGTATACAACGTGAAAGACTTAAGTCTAAGAGAGTAAGTTACAAGTGTATGTTGAGCAAGTTCATAAATGAAGTGATGGATATGCACAACGACTTGGAATTTTAGGAAACATGGAGCAAATCTCTCTGCCTACTGACTGTCATCATTTCTATATACCTTAGACTTTCTTTTATTTCTCCCAGCTATGAGATACAATTGACAAATTGTATGTTAAAGGTACAACATATATGTGTGTATGTATGTATATATATATATATATATATATATATATTTGTACAATGAAATATTTACCACTATCAAATTAGTTAACACATCTATCACCTCACAGAGTCAGTGTTTTAGTTTGTTTTTGTTTTGTTGTGTGGTGAGGATGTTTAAGATCTGCTTAAAGCTTTTCTTTGAGATTTATGCTTTAAAATAAGTAACAACAACCAACTGGCAATCAGATATTTTAGAAGAGTTGGAGTTCTTGATTTCCATCTTGAGTGACTCAGACAGATGCTAGTTCTGTAAATCGCATTCATTCACTTGGCTTGCCACTTCTCACCTATGAAATGAAGGGCTTAAACTACAGGCCCCCTAGAAACTCTTCTAGGGCTAACAAGCTAAATGTCTGGCTCCTTTGCTCTAAATGTTTCTTCAGTCTCCATGCTGCTTAGGATTCATCAGACCTAAAGTGAAATGCATATTTTGTAAGACCGAGATGCACAGACAGTAAGTGAATGGGGGAAGAAATGGCTCTTGTTTACTCATGATCCGTGCCTGATATTCCTTTACAAAGCACATGACAAGAGGCCACTTCTCCAGCCCAGCAATTTTTCTTTCCCTCCAGGTTCAGTGAAACAAAAGAATTTTCCTTAAACTAACTAAGTTAGGGAAGGATTTGGATTCTAGACAGATCTTCCACACACACATGAAAGTCCATTTGAAAGACTTTCCTATTGTTTTTGGAAGCCTTAAGGAAATTAAGCATGAGCTGAACATTTTTTTAATAGCCCCGTGAAAATGAGTCAGTTTACAGTGTGTTTTGAACTGAGTTTTACATTCCTATGGGCTTGTAGCTCTGGAACTTGGTTAAAATCTACCTCCCGAGTTTGAGCAACTTGAAAAACTCTCATTCTGATATATAAAAGCCAGAAGGCCATGTCTCATGGTGCTGAGGTTTCTCTAGCCCTGGCCCTGGAGGTGACCTGAGGTCAACCTAGGTTCCCAAATGCCAAGCACTGTTAGCACTTTGGGTCAGTTGCTGCTCCCCACACCAAACACTATGGTTACCTAATCAATCACCCCAAACAGAGTGACCTCAAACTACACTTTGCAGCAGAATGTGTAGCACACAGAAGGGTTCTGCAGGAGTACTGGTCCCTGTTCCACTCAACATCACCCAGAACAGCCTGAAGACAAGAAGCTCCTGGATGAATTTGTACCCTGAGCTAGAAAGACTCAGACAGCTGGGAATGGATCTGCTATGGCCTCTCGCACACCCACCCTTTCTGTGTGACTGCAACATGCACTCTACCTAACATGCAGCTTCAGGTCATCCTACAGGTGAGCTCAAGTCCCATGGATTACACACCAGGAGAGAGTTCCAGGCAGAAGCTGTATTTCCTTTTATAACCTGTCCTTGGAAACTGTACAGAGTCACTTCTGCCATAGTCCATTGGTCAAAGCAGTCTCATAAGTCTGAGAAGTTCAAGAGAAAGGGACAGAGAGCCCACCACTCAGTGGTGGTGTGCCAAGGCCACATGGGTAGATGCGCATATGGAATAGGATGTGTACTGGTGCTGCTATCTTTAAAAAATGCGCCCTGGTGCACTCCTATGCAATCACGCAGATCAAAGGCTCCTGGAAAAATGTAAAGAGTGAGCCTAACACAAGCAAAATATCTTGTCACTGGTTATAAAATCAGTAAGTGGCAAGGGCGGGGCCAAAAGAGCATTGGCAGATAAAAAATTCAGGGGGTAAAGTGAGAGGCTCCCCATCCATCCCAAGTCACAGCAAGGGAGGGGCAGAAGAGGCCTTGGGATGGAGCAGGGGCTTCATTTTGCACCTCAGTGTGAGAGTGAGAGTCACAGGGCAGGAACTGCTGTGCACACCTCTTCACCCCAGCAGAATTCAACAAAGAAGAGACAGAGTGATAAGGTAAGAAATGCATAGGGGTGGGAATTTGGTCTAGGTTAAAGCTGCGTGATCTTGATCAAGACTCCTGAGCTTTAATTTCTTCACTTGCTAAATAGGAAAACAGTGTTCAGAGAGGATTCAGTATGTTCATGTTCTTCCCACTTGCCATCTAGTAGGAAGTCAGCTAATGGTCATTACCATATTTTACGGATATATACAAAATTGAAATACAGTAAGTTCTGAGAGTTGAAGTTTGCATTAATGCTTGAGCAGACTCAGGTGCATGGGATTCTGGGACCTCAAATATTTGATAGAAGGTTAATAGAAGAAGGAAACTGGGTCCAAGCAAAATGGCAGAGGGAAAATTTGCAAGCTCAGCATAGCTAAAGCAAGGACCAGACGGGTACAAGATACTGGAGTCATATCGCTATAGAAATTCAGTCAAAGTGCGTTAAGCATTAATTTTCTTAGCTATAAAGGTAAGATCACAGTACTGATCCAATGATATTAGTATATAAATGACATAGTCAATAAAAACACTTAGCAATCTGCCTGGCACTTAGTAAAATTTCAATATGTATTAGTTCTTCCCCCCTTGTTCTTGCATAGCTGAGAAAGAACAGTGTTTGGGCAATAATTACATTAAACTGTTCATGATCAATAAAATGTCTGAGTCAAACTTACACCATCTATCCCAGTGGACTGATTTGGGCCACACAGCCATGCACTCAGAGAGTATTTATTTCCTAAGGCCCAACTCTGCTGCTGCCCAATATATAACTGAGAGCCCAACACCAGCCATTGTCCCAGAAGGGTTTCAGAGTGGGAGCAAAGACTTGGCAGGGACTGTCTTGGAGGACTCTGCGTTACAGACAGGAGTAAGCCCTGGTCTGTTCCTTGTCATCACTGTGGGAGCCTTGATCTCAGAGGTTAACTCCATGAGCTCCTGCATGTGACAACTAGCAATCTGGAAGAAACTGCCCACTATGTCCGAGTTCAGGAGAGTTGGCGGCAACAAGCATCTTCCTGCTCCCTGCCTCGTCCCAACACTTGGCCTTGCAGCACCTCTGGAGCCAGGTCCAGCAGAAGGGTGATGTAGACTGAGATCCATGGAGACCCCTCCTCCTCCTGTGTCCTCCTCCTGTCCTCTGTGGTCCCTCACTCCGGCACCCACCACTTTATGGGACTGAAGTGTCTGTACTTCTACTCCACACCACAATCTTGCTGTCCCCGCGTGAGTGCTCACTGTTGCCACACACTTCTCGGTTGGCATCCCAGCTCTGCGGGGGATCCTACTGTCCCCTCCTCACAATGAGGTCGGGATTCTCAAGGGTTAAGCCCTGAGTGGTAGAGCTGCGTTTGAACTCAGAGTTCCCCAACTCCAAAGTCACCTTGGCATCAGCTTAGTTCTATTCCACAAATATTTCTCACACACACACACACACACACACACACACACACACACACACACTCACACACACACACACACCACGCGTACCCTGTGCCATGCACTGGGGAAATAATGATGAGCAAGAGAGAGTTGATAAGGCTCCCAGACCAGTGAGGATGACAGGTGCTCCAGGGGGACTTCTGAATTTAAATTAGAAGACACAGTCCACACAATATGCCAACCTTGGTGCCTGGCACACAGAGCACCCTCAGTTGTATCAGCATTACCACTAAGAATATAAGTGCCCAGATAAGGTTAGGAGAGGGAGCAGTGCCATGCAGCACAGACAATGGACAGACAGCCCAAGCCGGAATGTGTTCTACAGCTGTTGGCACCATGACTCGTATTGTGTTCAGCTTAGACCAGTGATGGTGACCTTTTTAGAGATTTCAATAGTACAAACAACCCGGTGCAGCATGTGTGCCATAGGTTCACCACACTGGCTTGGACCATTGCTCTGGAGAGAAACAGGGGAAGATTGGAACAACTGCAAGTATGTTCAAGGGGTGAGAGGACTTGAGTACTGCTGACCAAACTAGGGATGTTAAGTTTGAGGTAAATACTGAGGACCTGTTAAGACTTTCATTTGCCTGCTTATAAAGCAAACTTCATTTTAAGTTTACCTTTGATTTGTTTTAAGATCTGAAAACAAGAAGCCTAAAAGAAAGTGCAGCAGCCGTTAAAGTCCCAGTTTCCTTCAGACTTTGCTTCACTCTGGCTTCCGTACTCAAGGTTACCTCATATGACAAGATAGCTGATGAAGACCCACCCATCATGTCTCCACTGTAGCCAGAGAGCGAGAAGAAACAGGAGTGAAGAAGAAGGGCACTCAAGGTCAACTATCAATTGCTTTTAAGGAATTTTCTTAGACATCCTATTCAACAACTTCTCTTTTTGGTCAGATTTTAGTTGCGATGCCCCAAAAGCCGCAAAGGAGATTGGGATATTTAGTATTTAATTAGAGTCATTGTACCCCAAATAAAATATGAGGTCTATTTCTAAGGCAGAAAGAAAGACTAGATACTTGGTAGGCAACCACAAGAGTTTACTGCAAAGCACATGGTGTGCCTATGCATCTACAAGGACCTTCTGGAAGTAGAAACTTGAGTATAATCCACAGGAGGATGGAATTAGGAGGCGGGCTATGCTGGTTAATCTTAAATGCCAGCTGGAATGGACTAGGAGCTCCTGGAGAGGTGATTGGCTTGTGGAGATACTGACCTCCTCAGTGGGTTAACTGAAAACTGAACAGTTGTTAGGAGGTGCCCTGGGTGGGGGAATTAGGTCATGGGTGTGACCTCGAGGAAGAGACTCACTCCCTGGCCCCTCCTTGTGGGTTCCTTCCTGCTCCCTCACTCCCAGGTTCCAGGAGCGGAGCAACTTTCCTCCCTGTCCCTCTCCACCACCACATTCCCGCCCTGGAGCAGGCAATCACAGACTGAAATCTCAGAAGCCAAATGAATTTCTCTTCCCGCAAGTTGCAAGTGTCAGGTATTTTGTCCCATCAATGGGAAAGCTGAGCAAAACACAAGCTTCTGCTTAATCCAAGGCAGAATGTCTCTGTTTCCAGAAACTGTGCCACATGACTGTCTCATGCAATAGGAAGAATCCCTTTCACTGCAGCATGGAAGCAGAGCCCAGATATAAGTGCACAGGAATTCTGTGACAAGGGTTGGAAACAGAACAGATGGGGTTGATGAATGCTAAGATGCTCCTGTCAGTTATGAGATGGGAGGTTTGTCCCCTGCCAAGAAAATTGCCAGTGTCCTTCTGCAAGGTGGAGATTAAAGGGACCTTTTCAAAAAGCCAGAGCTTCCCTACAGACAATGCACACTGAGTTTGGGGGCCCAAGCAAAAAGGATGCCATGGAAATTGTGTGTTGAATTTTTAAGTTATACTTAAATTTTAAGATATAAATTGTTTTAAAGAGAAACTAAGAGGTTTCATTAAAGGGAAACAAAACTGTCAAAATTCTTATAAAACTTGTCAAAAGGTAGTATCTTAGTCTTCTCTTTTGTTGCTGAGACAAAATACCCAACGCCCAAAATTAAGGAAGGAAAGGTTTATCTAGCTCACAGTTTGTAAAAGTTTCAGTTCATACTCAGCTGGCTCCAAAGCAAGGTGGCATGACAGACAGGTTTACGGTGGCGGAAGACAGGAAAAACAACAAGAGCAAAAAGCAGAGGAGTAAGTTTCTTTTCCTCCCTTATATTGTATGTAGGCTACTTGCCCTAAGGCACTGTAGCACTCACACAATCTCAGGCCCTCCTCTTGCACAGGCTGAGGAGGTTTACAAAGTGAGGACCCTGACCCCTGCTGAATCCAGCCGGAAATACTGTGACTCCATTTCTTGAGGTGAGGACATGAAAACAAGACGTCCAAGTTTAACAAGTTGTTTTTGAAAAGCCGGCCCCACCCATTACCACATGGGTCTTTGGGGGAGCATCCAGGCACAAACCATAGCAGGTAGTAGCCTGGCAGATCTAATAGAAAATAAAAAATGGTCTTTAGATTCAAATATTTCTCAGTTCAAACACAGTTTCCATATCCAGCAGCTGTCTATGCATAGAGAAATTTTTTGACTTCTGAGAACCTCAATTCCTTTATCTAAAACTGGTAATAATAGTAACTGCCCTAAGGAGTCATTGCGACAATTTTTCAGGAACTAAAGAGACATAACACATATACACTTAATATTTAATACATCTCCAAAAACATGTTTTCTCTCTTCTACCTTGCTATCTGTTCAAATCACTAATAAACACTATGAGTATTTTATCCAAACTTTTGTTTGGTTACATAAAGTCAATACTAGCACAAATGTGTGTTTGTATCTGTATTTTACTTAGCATCTGTCATAATCATTTTCTTATCATAGTCTTCAGAAAGAATTTTCATGGCTCTGCTAATTCTTTAGTTAGTGGATATATATAATGAATGTAAAGCTGGCAATTATTAGCATTCTACTATATTTAGATAAAGAGAAGAACATTTTGTGGATGTGACCTTTTTTTCATTTTGGATCATTTCTTTAGCATATATTTTTGGAAGAGAAATCATTGTACCCAAGAGTGAAAATAATTTAAAGACTTTGATTAGTAACGTCAAATTCCTTTCCAACATCTCATTTTTATGTATGCACTCATTTCACAATTAAGTCTTCGTGGGGGTTCCGGGGAAGATGGCGACCAGGTGAGCAGCAAGGGAGCGAACCTCCTTAATAAACACCACCAGCTCGAGACAGACTTGGCGAGCGTGAATGCCGGGACCTCGGCTGGGAAGTTTAGACTGGGCGTATTTCTCTGAGATGCCGGGGGGAGATGTGGTAGGGCGGACCAGCCTGCCGGGGCGAGACGTGGGAAAGCCCCAGTCGCTGGGAGCCAGGGACGATCCGCGCAGGAAGGAAGCTTGGCTCGGTCCAGGCGCCGTGGGAGCGCAGTCGGCTCGGTCCCTCCCGCCTCCCGAGCCGGTGCAGCCCCCCCCCCCCCCCCCCCCCCCC
>PVLD010017753.1:0-40961 GCA_004027595.1 Dinomys branickii | reverse complement strand
GTATCAGATTCAAAATATTGAGCATTAGATTCCCCAGGCAGTTCAGCAGGCAAAGGTCTGCTGCAGAGGCTGCTCCAATGACTTTTCTTTGGGGGAATGTCCCTTAAGCTTTCTGCTGAGAGTTCCGCTTAAAAGGCTGTACAGATATTGGTTAGATACTCCCTACCGAGTGACCTGGGTGAGGTGTGTAAGACCGCTCTCCCGCCCTCCCAGGGTTCCCTGCAGGTATAGGGATGGATCTCCTCCCCCACTCGGTGATCTGGTCGCGAGCGCAGATAGCTCACCAGTTTTTGGAGTCCCTGCAGGCAGGAAGGTTCCAAGGTGCCAGTTTTTTGTGCTATGCTCGCGATCCGCCGCTCGCAGCCACTTGTTTCCTCGCGCTCTCCGGGTCTGGGGGAGGGAGCGGGATGCTCCGCTCCTAGGCTGCGCAGCCTGCCCGATGTGCGCGAAATGTGAGACTGCCGGGCGTTGCGCTGCTAAAAAGCCGATCTCTGTCGGGAGTCGCTGGAAAGCTGCGCCGGCTCGGGAGGCGGGAGGGACCGAGCTAGCTGTGGCCCCCAGGGCGCTCGGACCCAGCCAAGCCCCCTATCCCCGCAGAGCGTCTCCGGTTCCCAGCATCTGCGGCTTTCCCGCGTCTCACCACGGCAGTTTGGGCCACCCTACCGCATCTCCCCCAGCAGCTCAGAGAAACACGTTCAGTTTGATCTTCCCAGCCGAGGTCCCGGCATTCACGCTCGCCAAGTCTGTCTCGACCTGGTGGTGTTTATCAAGGAGGATCGCTCCTTTGCTGCTCACCTGGTCGCCATTTTCCCAGAAGTCCCTGTAAATCAGTTTTCATTGTACTATTTTTTATGCTAATTTGTGTCTGTGTGTTAATATGTTTTTGTGCTTTTATTTTTTTAAAAATAAAAAAAAAGAATGCAAGATTGATCAAACCAATAAAGAGAATAAAAACTAACACGAAAAAACATTAGAAAGAATACAGACCTTCACTAAACAAGATGGTAGGAATCCACTAATGGTTGTTATATTGCATGCTGTTGTCTTCAAGTTATTTGTTCAGCTTACCAGATACAAGCATGCAAAATTGATCAAAAAAAATTCATTAAGTATTCCTTTCAATAAACCAATAGACATCAGCAATATAATTATCACAGATGTATATCTATATAATCCCTTCTTTCTTTTTGTCCTTTCCCTCATTCCAGTTTTTCCTTCCCTTTGAGCAATTTCTTTCCCTTTCACAATATTTATTATACCTTTTGGGTTTTAGTTACTCTTTCAGGTTCTTACACTAGGGAGGCAATACGATGTTTATACATGTGAGTCTGGCCGGGCATGGTGGTGCACGCCTGTAATCCCAGCACTCGGAAGGCTGAGGCAGGAGGATGGTCTCAAGTTCAAGACCAGCCTGAGCTACAGAGTGAGCTCAAGGCCAGCCTGAATCGCATAGCAAGACCCTGCCTCAAAAAGACAAAAAAAAAAAAAAAAAAGTAAAATACATGTGAGTCTGGTTTACTTCACTTTTGAGTATGGTCTCTAGTTGTATGCATTTATGTATAAAAGCCTCGAGTTTATCTTTCTTTATAGCTGAGTAATACTCCACTGTATAAAAATACCACATCTTTTTTATCCATTCCTCAATTGATGGACATTTGTGTTGTTTCCAAGATTTAGTTATGACAAATTGTGCTGCTATAAAGGTGGGTGCACGTATATCACTGTGGGATTATGTTTTCAGTTCTTCTGGAAAAATACTCAGGAGAGGAACGGCTGGGTTAAGTGGGACCTCTATTCCTAGTCTTGTGAGGAATCACCACACTGATTTCCACAGTGCTTTGATGAGTCTCCACTCCCACCAGCAGTGGAGAAGGGTTCCTTTCTCCCCACAGAACCCCAGCATTTGTTATTGGTTGATTTCTTGATGAAAGTCATTCTTTCTTGGGTGAGATGGAATCTCAGTGTTGTTCTAATTTGCATTTCTCAAATGTCTAATGATGTGGAACATTTTTTCATATATTTATTTGCCATTTGTATTTCTTCATCTAAGAAGTGTGTATTCATTGTTACATTTTTAAAATACCTTTTGGATATTTACCTGTTGATTTCGCTTTAGATTCATGGAGTTCAAATGTCCAGACATAGGGTTTTGTATTAGCTTTTTGTTGCTGGGGCCAAATACCTGAAATATGCCATTTAAAGAAGAGATTTGTTTTTGCTTATGGTTTCAGATGATTCAATCCATGGTCCACTGGCTGAGGAGAAGCATCATGGTGGAAGGACATGGTGGAGTGAAGCTGCTCAGTTCCTGGTAGCCAGGAAGGAGAGCAGGGGAACAATGTTTCTGTCCCCATATTTGAGATTCAGAAGTCATTTTTAGGGTGTCCTGGGATATCCTCCCCTGTCCTGACCATCATGAAGGTTTCTCCTACCCTTCAAGGCCCAGGTGAACTCTTAATTCTTCTAGGAAGCTTTCCCTGACCAGATCCAAAGGTATGTTCTGTACACTCTGAGTTTATGATTCATTTGGCATTTATCAAATTCCTCAATATAATCTTTATGTTTGCATGTGTGGACTCTATACATAAGGATGTTGTTGAAACAGGTTTTATCTCATATGCCAATTCTCAGTTCTGTCTGTCTAGCGTGCTATACTGAGAATTCTGTGGTTGTATCTGGGTTCACTGGTTAAGAGTGCAGGAATCAAGTAGCAAGGTCTACAATGAGCATGGCTGGTAAAAAGCGAAAGTGCATGGAATATGTTTGCCCTCTGTGCTATCCATGGTAAGTTACTTAAAGACAAGATTTATAATGTACCCTTGCATTCCCATGAACATCCCCAAGCACATAGAGTGCATGCTCAAAAATTATCTGATGATTAAATGTCTCCCCTTGAAAACAAGGACTTAACACAATTAATTATATTCTAATGCAAGGTATGATCACAAAATACAATGAGTGTTTAAATGAAAAATTTATTCCAATAAAAGACACACTGCCATTAATTGCCCCTCAGAAGACTCACCCTCACTTCACATATATGCACCATCCTTCTTCCCACTTTTGGAAGCAGTTCTGGAAGTCCTCTTTCATGAGTATCTTTAGTTGAGCTTTGTGGCTGCCCTGATGTCCCAAATTGATTAAAGATGTTTACCTTTCCTGGTCATCTTGAATCTGAGAAAGAGCCCGAAGTCACACATTGCCCTGTTCTGTGAATATAGGCAGGATGAGGACACATCATGTATTCACCAGCCAGTGGCTGACATTCCTCAGCAGAATTCACTGTATTTTTTATCACACCTCAAAGACACTCACAAGAAAGGATTTCCAGAACTGCCTCAGAAAGTGACAAGAACAATGGGATAAGTGTGTTGGAAGCAAAGGAGAGATTTTTGAGGAGGATTAGTAGTAATGTCTTTTACTGTGATCAATTTTTAAAGTTTAAACATTCACCATACATTTTGATAACACCTTGTGTGGAGAACTGACTTCCATCAGAAATCCCTCAAAGTGAGATTGTATAGATGGGGTAGCTTTTGACACATTAGCCCTCTAATGTAGCTGAATCTTAAAATATTAATACTTTAATATCTCCTTGTGTCTGTGCAATTAGTTACTAATGATTTTCAAAGTTTTTGTATCTGGTACCTTATTTGATTATTATATGGCCTCCATGAGATAAAATATTATTTCCATTATATAAATTTGAAACCATTTGTTTTCAGGTTTGGTTTGGCTTGGTTTTTTGTTTCAGGATTTGGTTGGTTGATTGGTTGGTTGGTTTGGTTTGGCTTGGCTTTAGCTTTATTTTTTTGAGATATAGTCTCCTTATATGACCCATGCTGGCTTCAAACTCATGACCCTCCCTCTTGCCTCAGCCTACTGAGTGCTGTAGAGTAGCATGTGATTAGCCTAGACCAGGGGTGGTAACCCCCAAGCATTTACCAATATCCCATGATACAAAGCAAGCACTTAAATTCTAGCCCTAGTGTTTCCCAGATTTTTTTCTACAAGCCAACAAAATATTAGTAGATCTACTGCATGTGTTTTTGTGATCAAACAAATGTCAAAAGATAAAATTATAATGAATTTAGCTTAAATGGCTTATTATTGGGATTCTAGAATCCGCTAACACTCAATTTCACAAAGTAAAATAAGTGTTCTGGTGAGCTGAGCAAGGACAGGCTAGCTGTGTAATCAGAGGTAAAGTAAAGACAGCAGAAACAAAGAACACAGAATAGGTTGGTCATTTCAAAGCCACTTTCTTCATAAAGTGGTAATGGAGAAACAAACTAAAGGAAAACAACTGATGGATTAACATTGAGTTACTTTAGGTTATACTTCTGTTAAGGATTAAAACAGAGAAATCTTCATTATCATGCTAATGGACGCTGATCTGCTGGAATTTGGCTAGTATCTCTCATCCTCCAGAGATCTTAGAAAGGCAGATAAACAGCTTAGCTTTGGCTTGTTGACAGGGAATTTAGCATGAATGACTCCATTTTGGCTTGGGTGGTTGGGCCATATGCAAAGGTTAGTCCATACCAATGGCCTCCTGTAGATTTTATTTAACACAAATTTAGGAAATATCAATAGATTTCCCTTCAGTGGGACTTCTGAGAGCTTTTATGACACTAATGCCCTTAGCAAACTGTAGAGGATCCTGGATGTGACATAACATCCACCTATTTGAACCCAAAACCCCTTTGAAAAGAAGCATCAGTGTTCTACAATTTTTTGAAAGTGTTTCTCTAGGCCAGCGGTGGCAAACCTAGGACATGTGGCATGCAAGCCAAGTGTATGAGTTGTTTTTTCTAAACTACAACCTCAGTATTCAGGTTTAATTGCAGTGCTGACACTGCAATAAATAAATGTGGGCAGTGTGCAGACATCAACTAAATCAATTCATTTATTCATTCAGCATTTATTAATGCCTACCATGTGCCAGGCCCTGGAGTTCAGGGCTTATGAATCAGGCGCTGATCCTACAGCAATCATTGGTTTGGGGTTGCAGTTCTGGCACTCAATCTCTAAAAGGTTTTCGCCAGCACTGCTCCAGGCTTATCAAATGCCTGACCTTAGTTTTATCTGAACTTCTCAGCAGAGTAGTTAAAAGCTTGGGCTCTGGAAAGCAACTGGATTCAAAGTCTGGCTCCAGTACTTCCTGGCCACG
This sequence comes from Dinomys branickii, assembly GCA_004027595.1. Lineage (NCBI taxonomy): Eukaryota > Metazoa > Chordata > Mammalia > Rodentia > Dinomyidae > Dinomys > Dinomys branickii. The sequence goes on along the minus strand of PVLD010017753.1, from coordinate 35,788 downwards.
TGAATGGGCAGATGTCAGTGAGTTCCCAGCCTTGCTCTCTCACCTGTAACAGCTCCCAACAGGACCTCGCCCACAGTTGTCACAAGGGCTGGGTGAAGCAAGAACACTAGAGTGCCTCGCTCAGAGTAAGCACTCAGTAAATGTGAGATAATATTTTTGCCACTGAAGAAGAAAGTCAGAATGAGAAAGTGAGGTGAGAGATTTATTGATGGCTGCTCTTCGGGGCCACACCTGTGGGGAGAAAAGGGACAGAAGAGGTCGCTGATGGAAGGCAACTCTCAAAAACTCTACAGCCAGACTAGCAGTTCTAAAGCTGCAGAACCAACCCTGGACAGGGTGAGAAGATCAGCTCTTTGAAACTCTACATGGATCAGTGTTGGGAACCACAAATTATAAATTAACCTAGTATGTCCTAGGCTCTCCTCACCCTGCCTGCCTTGTGAATTGGTTTTGGAATACAAAATCACCTGCCTCTCTCAGTCAGTGAGATGAAGACCCAAGTGTGGGGCTAGATCTTGGCTTGTTCCCTTTATGATATTAAATGTGCCCATCCTGCCACTGCTTCTGTGCTGTTCCAGAGAAGGCACTCTGCCTCCTTTCCTACACGGGCTAATAAATAGTGGCCAGCAGTGCCCGTCCTGAAGCATGGACCTCCAAACCACACTTCGTGTATTACTACATTTGTTTCTTATTTCATCCTTTTGCCAAACCCTGCACACAAGCAAGTTAAAAATCTTGGCCAGGTCCCCAGCAGATCAGGGAAGCCTGACCTTGGATAAGGCAGCTTTCCTTAACTCAGGCAGCCCCTTGAGAGGCCACCAGTTCTCACAGCAACCAGGACAAAAAGACCCTCCTCCAAGGTGGAGAGGCGTCTCAGCAGGGCACACATGTCACCCACATAGCATCCACCACGAAAAAAACAAAAGCTCAAGAAATACAATAAAGCAAAAGCTTCCCCTTGCCTTTTGGGAAGGAAATAGGGCAGTGTGCAGATATCAACCAAATGGAGTCATTTATTCATTCATCATTTACTAATGCCCACCATGTGCCAGGCCCTGGGGTTTAGCACTTATGAATCAGGTGCTGATCCTACAGCAATCATCATAATAATATTTTCTCTGTACTACTTTTTAAGGCATGGAATTAAAGATAATGGAAACAGAGAAGAAAAAGATACCAAATCTCTTGAAGCCAGGATGTATTCTCAGGTGATCAGTCACTTCTCAGCCCACTGTGAAAAGGTGTTAATTTGAATGAAGAAAAGGACACAGCAATTTTTTTTTCCCACAGCAATATATCAAGCTGTTCTCCTGTGACTTAGCATGCTTGGCAAACTGTGTGTGCTGCACAAAATTGAATTCCCAAGTTTAGGGAAGCCTGGGCAGGCTCAAGGTACACAAGGATTTATTGCGTTAAGTACTTAAAATGCTTGCCACTAAATTTGTTGTGACCTTCTCCCCTTGCCTGTGGCCCCAAGTTAACCACAACCCGGGCTGAGCAAAGGTTAACAACACATGAAATAAAACAAAAGCAGCCCTGAGGAGACAGGTCTCTGCCTCATGGAGGCTTGGCTGTCTTCCAGGAATGACATTGTTCCTCTCGCCCTACAAGGGGCTTCAGTCTTCAGTACCCCCCCCCGCCACCCCAGATCCTCCTCATCTTGTCTCTTGCATATTTTGGCCAATAATCATTCAAGCATCATTCTCCTTTACCGTAAGGTAACGCGCTTTCCCCACCAATCCTCCTATCAGTTTGTGTTGATATTCAGGACACACCACTCCATATGACTATAGGAGATCAGAACATTCCATTCCAAAATATCCCTCTGTGACACAAAGTGTATTTTGCGTTGATTTATACTTTGGATCTATAATTTCCCCCAAAAGGCTCCTTCCCCAGTTGGTGGTGTTATTGGGAAGTGGTAGAAGCTTTAGGAGGTAATCTCTTGTCAGAAGAAATAGCTCACTAGGGGCGGGCCTTTGAAGGTCATTTGGGGATCCTGGCCACTTCTCCCTCTGCTTCCAGCCACCATAAGGCGTGTGCCTTTGCTCTGCTATGCCCTTCTGCCAGACTTCTGCCTTCCCACAGGCCCACTAACAGCGGTGCCAAGCAACCATGTACTGAACATTCTGAAACCATGAGTTCAGAATAAATCTTTCTTCCATTGGGTTGTTTTACTCAGGTATGTTGTCACAGCAGTAGAAAACTAACACCAGCACATAATTTTGGGTAAAATCAGACACAGACGCAGTTCCACAAATAAGAGCAGAGGTTGCCATTTTGTAAGGGAAATTGCCATCTTTAAGAAATTTCCTTTGGAAGAACATCTTCCTCTCCACACCAGGAAGAAAGAAATGATTAAATCACTGGAGACCCAGTTAATTGATAAGTCATGAATTAAAACCTGCATAACAAATTTTACCCTTGTTACAATGCTTTGCCTCACTACCTCCCCATAACCTTGCCTTTCCCTACACTCTTCTGTTCTTGTTTGAGATGTACTCTTGACGTTGTTTTTTGTTATTTGAGAGTCCCCTGAATACAGTAGTCTCCGCTTACCTGGAGTTCTACTTTCCATGATTTCAGGTGCATGCAGCCAAGCACAGTACATGAATATTAAATGGAAAATTCCAGAAATAAAACAGGTCATGAGTTTTAAATCATGCACCTTTCTGAGCACTGTGACAAAATCACATCATACCATCGCAGGACATGAAACCACCTCTGTGCCCGGTGTACTCCCTACTCTGCTTGCTACCCACCCATTAGTCACTTATGTGCCCTCTCACTGGTCAAGTCAGCTGAGTTCTAGAAGCATTTCTGTTCTAGTAACCCTTGGTTTACTTAATAATGACCCCAAAGCACAAGAGTAGTTACCTGCAATTCAGAAATGCCAGAGAGAAGAATTAAAGTCCTTCCTTTCAGCAAAAAGGTAAAACTTCTCTACGTAATAAGTAAAGAAAAAATTTCAGATGCCAAGGTACTTAAGATCTCTGATAAGAATCTTCCATCCATGAAATCGTGAAGAAGGGAAAAGAAACACCTGCTTTCAATGTGCTGTCAAACCTCAAACTGCTAAAGTGACAGCCACTGCTTGTGTAAGGGCTTAGTTAAGAGAGAAAAGGCCTTAAAATTGTGGACAGAAGCCATGACCAGAAACCATGTTACAGCTGGTAGGAACAGGCTGTGCCAGAAAGTATCAAGCCCATGCAAAGACTTCTGCGAGGATCTCTTGAAACAGGTGACTGTAAGCCATTCACTCACCTGTTATTACCATGTCCTGCTATAATGGTTCTCTTTATTATAATTGCTACTAATCCCTTACTGTGCTGTTTATAAAATAAACTTTATCACTGGTATAAAAAGCACAGAAAACATAGCACTGTATATCTAGGGTTTGGTACTATTCACGGTTTCAGGCACCCACTTGGGTTCTGGCAACGTATCCCCTGAGAAGGGGACCGCCACCTCTCCTGTGCCCAGAGCGGGTAAGCATAATATGAGTCTTCCATTTTTTTCTGTTAACCAACCTGTTATTACCAGCAGTCCCAGCTCAGAATTACAAAGGGTAGAGAGAAAATTGTTTTTACCATCTATGATGACCTGTCAAGAAGCCAGTATGCTCCTCTGCACATAATAAGTCCCATTAACATGACACACTTTGATTTACAGCCTGTTTGGGGGCATCACAACTGGCCAAAAGGCAGGCACTGCAGAAACTGTCACTCTCTCCAGAGCTGCAGGTACTGAGGCCCAGAAAGATGATAGGATTTGCCCCAGGTCACAGAACAAAACGGCAGAACTTTTGCCAAGTGCTCTGTGACACAAATTGGGCCATTCACTGTCTTTCTGTCACAGGAACCAGGCCAGGCATTGGCAGTGTACCTGATCCTTCACAGGATAACTGGTCATATCCATAGACTGGTGGTTCACCTGGGAATACACAGCGAGGAAGCCCAGGCCCCAGAGGAGGCCATGTCTGTATGTAATGAAGAGGTTAAAATGGATCTTTTTTTAAAATTGGTTTTTGCTCTTTAAAGATAAGCTGTTTCTCCAGCTTCCTCATGCTGAGCAGGTAAGCCACCATCCGCTCCTCTCCCCAGTTCAGATGAGTGCACTGACAGAGAAGTAACGTGTCTGTCAGAAAATTAGTTTCTCTCTCTGAAAGGAACATACAGGCACTTGGGGAGGCAGAATCCAGAGTATCACAAGTTCAAGCTCAGCCTGAGAAATTTAGAGACTTAGCAGATTCTGTCTCAAAGTAAAAAATAGAAAGCCCTGGAAGTGTGGTTCAGTGTGAAGACCCTGGGCTCAATTCCCAGTACTTAACCAAAATAATGGTGGCCCCGGGAGGCTGAGGTCCTATTTCATTTGGACAAGAGAGGATGGAGGCTGAGAATGACCAGGACATGAATCAGCAAGGGCATTTACTTGTCCTCTGTCTCTCTGTTCTCTGCTCCCTCTTCTTCACAAGGAAAGCTTTTAAATAACTGAATGGGGTGGGGGACAGAAATATGAAGCAGCAAAGAGGTTTCTCAGTCTCCTTCAGAGCTAGCTCTGAACAAACCTTTTCCCTTTCACCAAAAAAGAAAACAAATCTGTCTCTCCAGGCTTTTTAAAATTAATTTTGTTGGTACAGTTTAGATCTACATTATGATAGCCTTTTGGTGGTAGTTCCTGTATGATGAGGGTTTTTGTTCATAAAGTCTTTGCCTACACCAAGGTCTTCAAGAGTTCTACCTACTCTATCTTCCAGCAAATTCAGTATTTCTGTTTTAATATTTAGATCTTTGACCCATTTTGATTTTAGTTTAGTGCATGGTGAGAGATATGAGTCTATTTTAACCTTTGGCATGTAGAAAGTCAGTTTTTCTAGCACCATTTATTAAAGAGGCTATCTTTCCTCCTGGGAACATCTTTGGCTCCTTCGTCAAAGATAAGGTGGTTGTGTATATCTGGAGTTGTTTCTACAACTTCAGATCTGTTCCAGTATTCCTCATGCCTTGTTTTGTTTTGTTTTGTTTTGGGGTTTTTTGTTTGTTTCCTTGTTCACTTATTTGCCAGTACCATGCTGCTTTTATCATAGTAGCTTTATAGTATAATTTCAAGTCAGGGATTGTGGTGGCCCCAGGCTTGCCTTTCTTCCCCAGAATTGTTTTTGCTCTTCTATGTCTCTTCTGGTTCCAAATGAATTTTAGGATTATTTTCTTTAAGTATGTGAAATATGGTATTGGAATTTTGATTAAGATTGCATTAAGTCTGTATAACAATGTTAGAATTATGGCCATTTTCTGTACATTGATTTTCCCTACCCAACAAAAGGGACATTTTCTTTTTCTGATATCACCTTCAATCTCCTTTCCCAGAGTACTGTAGTTTTCAGCATAAAGTTATTTTACTTCCTTCATTAGAGTGACTCTGAAGTATTTCTTTTGGATGCTATTGTGAAAGGTGTGGTTTCCCTAATTTCTCTATCATTAAGTTTGTTATTTGTGCACAGGAAGGCTATGGGCTTTTGAAGCGTTGATTTTGTGTCCACCTATGCTACTGAATTTGGTCATTAAATCTAGAAATCTTTTGGTGGAGTTTTCAGGGTATTCTATGTAGAGTATCATGTCATCTGTGAGTAATGATAATTTCACTTCTTCCTTTCGTATCCATACGGCTTTCATTTCTTTCTCTTGTCCTACTGTTTGCAGAACTACATTGAATAAAAGTAGTGACAATGGATATCCTTGTTTTTTTCCTGATTTTAGAGTAAAAGCTTTGTTTTTGACCAGTCAGTATGACGTTAGCTGTTGGTTTTTCATAGATGGCTTTTATCAGATGGAGACAAAGACCATCTACTCCAATTTTCTGTAGGGTTTTTATGATGAATGGGTGTTAGACTTTGTCAAATGCTTTTTCTGCACCTATTGAGATAATTATGTGTTTTTTGTTCTTGGCTCTGTTGATATTGTGTATTGTCTTTATTGATTTATGCATTGTTGAACCATCCCTGCATCCTTGGGATGAATGCTGTTTGGACATGGCATATAATTTTCTTGATTTCCTGCATTCTGTTTACCAGTATCTCATTGAGAATTTTTGCAGCTATGCTCAGTAGGAAGATTGGCCGATAGTTCACATTTTTGGTTGGATCCTTCTCTGGTTTTGGTATCACGATAATACTTTTCATCCAGGAATGACTTTGGGAGTATTGCTTCCTTTTCAAATTCATTAAGGAGTCTGAGAAGTAGTAGCATTAGGTCTTCCCTAAATTTTTTGTAGAATTCAGCAGTGAATCTGTCAGGGTCTGGGATTTAATCTGTTGGTAGGTTTTTAATTACATTTTTCAATTTCATTAATGGATATTGGGTTACATAGAATCTTTATATCTCCTTGACTGAGGTTTGGTAATTAATAAGTATCTAGAAATCTATCCAATTTCTCCTGTGTTTTCCATCTTAGAGTACAAGTTCTCAAAGTAGGTACAGATTATCTTCTAGATTTCTGCCAGCTGTCTTGTGATTTCATCCTTTGTAGTCCTACTTGCATGAATTTGAGTCTTTTCTTTGATGAGGTGGCTGAGGGATTGTCAATTTGATTTCTTTCAAAGAACTGACTCTCTGATTCATTACATCTTTGTATTGTTTTCTTAGTCTCCACTGCATTAATTTCTGCTATTCATAATTTCCTCCCTTGTACAAGCTTTGGATTTGACTTGTTCATCTTTTTCTAAAAGCTTCAGGGTTAACATTAGGTATTTATTTAAGTACACTTTTTTTTTTTTTGAGGTAGGAATTGACTACTGCAAATTTCCCTTGTAAGGTTGCTTTCACTGTGCTCCATAAGTTCCAGTGTGTTGTGTTGGTATTGTTATTTAATTGTAGAAAATGTATAATTTTTTTTTTAATTTTGTGAAGTTCTTATGGTTTCTTTTGCCATTGATTTCCAATTTCATTGCACTATGGTCTGATAATATGCAATTTCAATCCCTTTGCATTTATTTAAGCTAGTATGTGGTCTATTTTGGAAAACATCCTGTGTGCAGCTGAGAAGAATATATATTTTAATGTTCCAGGGTAGAACGCTATGTAGACATCTATTAAGTCCATTTGTTCAAAAGTTTGATTCAGTTGTGATATTTCATTGCTGATTTTTGTCTAGTTGATCTATTTGTGACATTGCTGATTTTTTTAGTTTAATTTCTTCTTTGATGCTTGTAAATTGTTTATGGTAGGTACCTTTATTTCTAATATAGCGAACCCTTAGGAAATGACTACTTCTCAGAGATATCTTCCGGGTGTAGCTGGCCTTTCAGTTTTGAGTCTGTTAGAAGATAATGCCTTTTTGATTTATTGGGGAATTAGAGATGAGAAGTTTCTGTCTACTTGGCCCAGCCCATAGTTCTTTGACACTGGACTATAATATTGTTTATGGCATCAGCTAATCTCAATCTTGGCATATAAGGGAGAACAATTGATTAGAACAATTATGTCACCTTGGCTAAAGTAATTCAGCCAGTAATAACACTAACATCAAACACAACCTTTAAAATGACAAACTGTGGACCTGGGGATACAGCTCAGTGGTAGAGTGCTTGCCTAGCATGCACAAGGCCCTGAGTTCAATCCCTAGTACCACAAAAAAAAAAAGACAAACTGTGTTAACTATTAGTTGCTTTATGGTATGAACAGGATTTGTAGTTATATAACAAAATCTACAAGTCAGAAAATTGTGTATAGTAAATATCTCCTCAATATGGTGATTTTACCCTCAAGGGAGAAAATTTTTAAAATGTTAGGGGAAAAACGAGAAATAGAAGAAGAGAAAGGAATTAGAAGCATGGGTGGCAGACAAAGGAAGATTATGCAAGTTTTGGGACCTGGTAAATAAGAGGGAAGGTAGAAACAAAAAAAAACTAGAAACAATGTTCTCATTCACAGAAACAACAACAATCAAAAATAGAAAATAAATATAAGTAAAAAAGCAAAGAAAGGAAGAAAATCAGAAGAGTCCACTTCAACACATGTCTGCTGTCACTGGTTGACAGAGTGGGCAGACAGAGCCTGGACCCATGTTGACTGATCCCATTCAGCCAGCAGTAGAAATATGGTGGTGGCAGATAATCCCAGTAAACCCAAGCCTTCAGTGCCACCAAAGTTCAGGCTGCTTCTGGTTTCTGGCTGTAAGGCCAGGACCTGAGTTTTTCAGCTCACAACGTTCCAAGTGCCTCCTGATGGCTGGAACTCAGCTGCACCTCACCTTGACATGTGGATCCACTAGATGGAGCCAACTCATAGCTGCTCTGAGTTCCGATCTCAGTTGGCTGCTTTCCAAAATGGCTACCGGCCAATCACCCTAACCTGAATAATTCATCAGCCACTGCAGTCTGCAGTCTCCACTGCTCCATTCCACTGGTGTGTCTTTCTTCCTGTGGAAGCCTCAGGGGTCACCAGGGGTTAAGCCACCCTCCCACACTGTGAGCCAGGACTCAGGGAGAAACCACCACCAGCTGCCTCTCTGTTCTCCACTGTGGTTCCTCTCTTTGCTCTCTTCATGGGCTCTAATTCTCATTTCAGGTCTTTGCTGGATCCTGGAGACCCACTGCCTTCCTCCTTTTCTTCCTCACGTTGCTATATTCTAGTGTCTGGACTCCAAATATCAAAGAGGCTGCTTCTCTGCTGCTTGCCATTCTGCCGTCTTCCCAGCAGTCAGTCTCTCAAGTTTTATGAGGTACATGGGGCAGGGATAGACCTCATCCTCTGGTAACAGCTTTGGTGATACCAGCCGGGAGATGAGTTCTGGCTCCCAGGCTGCTTGGTTTCCCACTTCTTGGTATCTTCCCAAAGGAATTAAAAGTTCACATGGTGGGAATAACTGTCCTCCCAGTTTGTTCAAATTCTGAATAAATTTTTCCATTTTTATGGGCTTTTCTCATGCTCTTGGTGACAGGTGGGCCAGCAAATCCAGATAGCAGGGTCCCAAATTCAGGTCTGACCAAGCTCCACCAGCAACACAAATTTATGTATAAATATATTATTCAACCTGAGACCAACTGAAGAGGTTAAAAATGTTTTTTCCTCTTAGTATTACCACCAACAAAAGCAATCAATAAACATTTTGGACCCAAAAAACATAGGTTTCTTTTTAGTATCACTGTCCAAAGTAAACTCAGGAAATTTTGGTCTACCAAATCTAAATTTCCTTCTTGTCAGTTGAAGTTCTTTCCAGGTAACTTTCTAGGGATAAACCCCTGATAAGAGTTCATTCTGCCCCTGTTATTTCTCTCAACAAAAGTTTGCTAATTACCTATGGGGAGGGGCCAGCCCTGTGCTGACCTACTGAGGAGATAGCAGAAGGGTGGAAGGCAGACTCTGCCCTCAGGGAGTCGTCCAGTCTGGCAGGATAACGTCTCTATTAAGAAGCACAAAGCAGAACTTGGAAACTTTTCTCTTTGTAACTCTGTTGGTGGGAGTTTAAAATAGTACAACCTTTTGGAAGGGCAATTTAGCAGTAACTATCAAAATTGTAAATGTATACAACTTCGGATGCAGCAGATGCAAACACTTCTAGGAGTGTGAAACGGTAGATAATGAAAGCATAGAGTCATGGGGGGAGCAGAGTCATGGGGGGAACATAGTCATTAGAACACAGCAAAAAAAAAAAGAGGAAGAAAGGAGGGAGAGGGTTAGAGAGGAAATGAATGTTAAAAGCTAAACTCAGCTACATAAAACTGACGAGTTTCTTCAAGCAGTCACTCATTCATGAATTAGGCGTCGCCGAGCCATATACAGTTCAGCATCCCCCCAAGGAGGTGTCAAGGGAAACTTAGATAACGTGTTGGAGGAAGCCAAAGAAACTGTATTTGACCACCCCTAGCAGAAGTTAGTTTGGTTTCTGGGGTTAAGCTGATGTTTTAGGGTTCAGTTTGCTTTTATAGACACGCAAGGTCCTGTAGCCATCACAGCTTAACGTTCTCACAATTAAGCTTGTTTCTCCCTAATGAACTCTCAAATAAAAATGTGTTTTACCAGAAAGAAGGACGGAAATAAGGGAGGGAGGTAAGAGAACCGCAAGTGACCATTGGACAGGTACAGTTTAAAATGTTAGGGTTTAGTCCTGCCATAGTATTCTAGGTAATCAATGTATGAGATAGATTTACATGTACCAACTCAGGAAAGTATTAATAAAATGTGCTAAATGAAAACAAGTTTAAAACATTATCCTCGTGTTACAGCTACATAAGAGTAAAGTACATATAAATGAGTCCTTATTTAGAGGCAAAGAAAAAAAAAATCAGGAAGGATATGAACCCGTTACCAGCAACAGGCTGTGAGAAGGAATAAACTTCAGAACTATTTGCCTTTAGCGTTAGTTGTATCATTCTGAAAACTCGATTGACCAAAATAAGGAGTATTACATGCCGTGTCGGAGCAAGCTGAGAGCGGTGCTTCCGAGCCCAAAGCAGACCTTAGCCGTCGTTTTTATTTCGCTTCCTTTGAATGTGCTTACCCTTCAATTGCAAAACGGGTCCCAGCAAGATCCCAGGCATCCTGCAATTTCTAGCCCCACCTAGTGGTGAGCACAGGTAAATCCAAGCCACCAAACCATTAATAGGGAAATACATGCTTTCTCCTTTTTTGCCAAGAGGAGGACGAACGTGATGGATTTTGTAGCTAAATGTTGAAAAATGCTATAACCAGTCACTCACAGTGTGGTTGACGGGGAAGTGAGCCGTGTGCAGAGGTCATGATTCCCACTTCACACACTCAGTTGTGTAAGAAACACAACTTCCTTGGTTTTCATAACTCAGATAAATCTCTATTTTGGGCTCTCGTTCTACCAGGATGGCGGAATCAGTTCAGTCAATATAGAACCACCTACTCTACCTCCACCACTGTGCCTCCACCCACATTTGCATGTGTAACCCCAGGGTTGTGTTAAAGTTCAGCAGAGAAGGGGTCTCTGATATACTGGGAGGGAGAATGGTTCTCCTGGGAAGATTCCCCTATGTCCTGTTAAAGAAAAATTATTCAGACACTTGTTAAAGCTGGGAAGGCAGAACTCACTGAGAAAGACTACCACAATGGGGTTTTGCAGCCGGGGAGAAAGACTAGGCTCAACTCCAGGTACAATGAGGACAGTGGGGATTTGTAGCCAGCGAGGAAGTTGGAGGTCAGTGAACCAAAAACTACTAAGAGGAAACATCAAAGCTAGAGGGACTCTTGCTAGACCGGCACCCCAGGGCTCTTGCTGAAAGTAGACCTTGATGATAAGATACTGAAGATGGGGCTCTGAGGAATTTGATCAGATTTTGGTGTAGTCAGATACCAAGGATAGAGGATTTTTTGTTAAACTGACTCAGCAGAACTGTTGCTAAAGGTTGAATAACCAGCCCAAGGACAGAGCCAAAGGCCTGGGCCTTGAAGGCTTAGAGGAATTATCCCTGGCTATTCATCTACACACAAGACAGAAATCCGATGTGGGCCGGTTCCAAAGTAAAAAAACAAATAGAAGTACAATGCAGGAAAGAAACATACTGACTGCCAGGTAGGCAGTCCCAGGAAAAAAAAGACAGGTCAATCCAGAGAGAGAGACGTTAGGGACAGGGAACATGGCTGACCAATAGAAAAGAAGCTTTTTACTGTTCCCGCCCCTGAGAGGAATGTCACAAATTATTTATGGGTTTTCAACAGGAGACCAGACATGAGCGGTGCACACCTGCAATCTCAGCACTCAGGAGGCTGAGGCAGGAAGATTGCCTCGAGTTTGAGGTCAACCTAGGCTACAAATTGAGTTCAAGCTCAGCCTGAACTGCATAGCTAGACCCCGTCTCAAAAAGAAAAAAAAAACAGAACAGGGGGCTCAGATGGGGTTGCATTTAGCTACATGCGTCAGTGTCTCCCAGTTTGCCAGCATGTCCTGCTTCCTTACCACTAAGAGGGCCCCAGCTCATGTCTGTGATTAACCGTTTGCTATTTCTCCTCTTCTTTTCAGCCCACAGCACATGTGTCTGCTTGCTTCCTGTTGGGCGTTACATCAGAGTTCTGCTGGCTCCCTGCCTCAGTTACACACCTGGGCTCCAGACTCAGATGGCCTGGGTTCAAATCCATCTCTGTAGCTTCTTTGGTTTGGCTTTGAGCAAGTGACTTAACCACCCTGCAGGTCCTCTCAGTTCCCCACTCCAGCGAGTCTCCCCAGTCCTCACACTTGACTGTTTCAGACCCACGGCCTCTCTTGCTTCTGAGCCATCTTGCCTTCCCTGCATAGCACCAGCATCCCTTGTGTGCCCTTCCAAGGGCTCGGCCCAGGGCAGGGCGTGGTCCCTCACACGGAAGCCCGCTGTGCTCTTTGCCTGCAACTTCTCTCTCCTTCCTACACCTTAGGGAATTTTCTCCTAATCTGAACAGGGCTGTGGGAAGTGGTAAAGCTCTGTCCTCTGACTCTCCCAATGTCAGCCGGTAGAAGAGTGTTATGGCTTCAGTCTGGATGTCCCCCAAAGCCTCATGTGGTCATAGGTGGGGCCTTTCAGAGGTGGCTGGATCTAGAGGGTGTGAGCTAGGACTGGGTCATAGGACAGTGCTGGGATCAGAGGCACTGGGATTAAGGGTGTGAGTGCTCCCTGCCCTAAGCAGCCTGGATAAGGTGTAAGGGACAGAAAGAACTGTGGTCTCTCCTCATCGCTGTGCTACCTTCTACCATCATGAATTGTTTCTCTTCTGTGATGCCATCCTGCCTTGGAGCCAGCTGACTATGGACCGAACCTCTACAACCTGTGAGCTAAATAAACCTTTCCTCCTTTAACTTAGGTTGTTGGGTATTCTGTCTCAACAATGAGCAAAGTAAGACAAAAAGCAAAAAGCCTGCCCAACCTCCCTGAGATAAGGAAGCACCGGACTGGGCAGAATAAGGTACAGTACAGGGGTGAAGGAGAGAAAAACATACAACAGGGAAAAGCAGAAGGCTAATGCGGCCTGGCAGGTAATGGCTTGGTGTCTGGCACATAACGCTCCAGACTGAATGCTACTGTACCACTGGCTAATAGTGAACTAACTACTTCACATTTCTCTCTCTTTTTTTCTCTCTTTTCTTTGTGAGTAAGAATTATGTACTTATTTAAGAGTCTTGGGACCATAAAATCTGAGAATTTTAAATCTGGAAAATAACAAGAAATACTACTCATGTTTATTATACTATCAAAAATTAATCATTGTTCATTTAATCATGACAAGAGAGAAATACGTTCTTTGAAGAATCAATACATTAAAATCTTCCAGAGCTTTATTCTTTTTAAATTATGAATATTAGTGTGGATACAATAATGACTGATTTAAGATAGTCTTTTTAATTTAAATGTTTTATATATTGTAGTGGATGTGTTTGTGTTACATAATAATTATATTGGTTGAGGGAATTGGTACGTATATACTTTTTTTTTTTTTTTTTTTTTTTTGCAGTACTAGGGATTGAACTCAGGACCCTGTGCTTGCCAGGCAGGCACTTATTCCACTGAGCTATATCCCCAGCCCTGGTATGTATATACATTGAAACTTACCATTTTTGGTCTCTTCACAACATTTCCCTTCTCCCCTTCCCCATCTCCAAAAGAAAGCCCACTTCTGTTTCCTTTATTTATTCTTTATTTATCTAGTGGGACTCTCATATAAGAGAAACTGCAATATTTAACATTCTGTGTCTGATTTAACTCACTTAACACTATGATCTCAAAATACATCCATTTTCCTACATGATTTGAATTCTTCTTCATGACTGAGTGATGCCCCACTGGGTAGATAGCAGCACATTTTCTGTCCATTCATCTGTCCGTGGGCATCTAGCCTATTTCCATAGTTTGACTACTGTGAATTGGGCTTATATAACACTGTGGAATAATGTCTTTAAATCTTTTAGGAAGATGCCGGGGAGGAGCGGCTATGACAAATGGAATTTCTATTTTAGTTTTTTGCGGAATCTCCATTCTGATTTCCATAGTGGTTGTACTAGATCACATTTCCACTAACACTGTAGAGGGTTCCTTTTTCTGCACAGCACGTGTGTGTGTCTGTGTGTATGTGTGTGTGTGTGTGTTCTCCATGGTAGTCATTCACACTGGGGTAAGACTGAATCTCAGGGTTGTTTTAATTTCTATTTCCCTAGTGGCTAAAGATGCCAAACATTTTTTCATGTAGTTCTTATTTTGAGCAGTGACTATTCACTTCACTTTTCCTTTTTTTTTTTTTTGAGTCATTTGTCTTTTTTTTTTTTTTGAGACAGAGTCTCCCTCTGCAGTTCAGGCTGGCCTTGAGCTCACTTGGTAGCCCAGGCTGATCTCAAACTTTCAAGGATCCTCCTGCCTCAGCCTCCCATGTGCTCAGATTACAGATGAGTGCCACTGCTTGTCTTCTGAGGATCTAATTATTTTAGTTCTTTACATATTCTAGATATGAATCGTCTATCAGAAGAGTAGCTAGCAAAAACTTTTACCTCATTCTGCAGGTTACCTCGTCACCATGTTCTTTCTTTTTCCCACTTTTCTTTATGAATAATAGACTCTACCTCCGAGAGCCATGGTGGGAAGTAAGTGAGATAACTCAGTGGGACACCGAGCACCGAACCAGTCTACTGGCCTTCCCACTCCACTTACCACTAAAGACTGAAATTCAGCATCAATCCATTGTAATTCTAACCCACCACCCTTCGCCTGAAGATGGAAAGTTCAATTATCTAAGCATGAATCTCATGCTAACATCACTTATTCTAAAGGATGAAAGAACAAATTCCAAAAAACATAAACATAAAAAATAAAGGATGAGAGACTGACAGCAGTGTCACCTTCTACAGCAGAGCCTCTGTAAGAAATTTCCAGGCCTCTACCTTCTTAGGAATTATACCACGTTTTCCAGGGCTGAGAAATGCAAGCTTTGGCACTTGTGGCTGTAACCATCCCAGGTCTCCTCCAGGCTTAATCTCATAGCTCTTGCTCAGAAAAGTCTTTACACTTGTGTCTTATGACACCTTGAGCCAAGAGGCAAATCTCTCCTAAAAACAGAGGAAGGCAATGCAGTAGTTTGAGCGATAGCGGGAGATGGTGCAACTTCCTCCAATCAGAGGGCTTCCTTTCATTTCCTTTCATACTGGAGCCAGCTTTGTCTACTCCCAGCTTTAATATGCAGGATCCCCAGGTGGGCTTGTTCAGACAGCCTGCTGGGCTCCAGCCCCACGGGCATTTCTAACAATTCTCAGGCAATGCAGATGTGTTGATGGGAAACCTGTCTGGGAACCTCTAGATTGGGGAATTTTACAGCTCCCTAATAATGAGGGCCAGCTGAACTAAAACAAGGGATTTGCATATGTAACCAGTTCCCCGTGGGGTAAGCCTAAGTGTCAATGATGGGAAAGGACCTGTGCTGGAGACACAACCGAGATGTCGCAACACCCTGTCAGCCATGTTGCCTGTCATGCTCCGAAAGGCCCAGTAGGCGGCGCCCCAGCCCTGGCATACATTTCTAATCCTTCTGCACAACGTATTGGAAAGCCGTGCCATTTCCCCTTTCCACTTGTGCCATTTGCCTTTCTGCCTGCTTGCTACGAGTGTTTCTTCACTCTAAAATTCATTCAACTCAGCTGCAGCGTCCAGTTCTTTGTTCATCGCACACAAGAACCCGGGAACCTGTCCCAGGGCCCCATCACACACAGTAACAATTCTGTTCACTGCAACCAGGACGCCTTTGTCTAAGAACTTACACCTGCCACAATATACAGAAACACACAAAAGAAACTGGAAAAACTAGCACCTACTGTGGCAGGGAATGCATATGCACATGCACACACACACACACACACACACACACACACTCACCAGAATTCTGGCCAGGCTGTCCCAGCCCCAACTCAGGCATCCTCTTGTTCTGCCCAGGCCCTGGCCTTTCTGCTCCATCTTTACCTAAAAGTAGGAAAAAAAAAATCAACTTCCCATTCTTAAGAAATAACCTTGAGGAGCAACTGTGCTCCATAATACTTTAATTGGACAACAGCCTTCCAGATTAGGCCTCCTGGGCACAGCAGGGATGCACTTCTATCTGCCTTTTAGAAAATGAGCCCACCCTGGATTGCATATCAATGCTCTTAGGGTAATGCTAGAGAATCGCTCTCAGCGCCTTCCACCAGCGGGTCAGCACTTACCCACTGGATGCCTCCTCAGGGGGCCCCATTCAGGCGCCTTTTCAGTTCTGTGCAGCCTGCTCCCTGCCCGGCGAGCGATCAGGAAGCTGGAGGCACTAGTCCATGCAGACAGAGGTGTGCATCCTCCAGCAGCAGCCCCTCGCTTCTCAGAGTGGGCAGGGAGAGACAGGAAGACCAGCCAGAACCTCAAGGGTGTAAAGCCCGGGGAGGAGACAGGATTCTTAGAGAAAAGGTATATCCGAGCTAGAGAGAACTAGGAACTCCTGTGACCAGACCCACTCAAGCTATACGTACCCAGCCTGGCCATCTGTAAATGTGGGGTTCTCAAATCTGCCCTGCGTGGAAACTGACACCACTTAGGGAGCACTTTTTAAGTGTCAAGCACTATACTAAACACATTTACGGATTATTTTTAAAGCCTCTATTAGACAGGGATCACTGTCCCCATTTTTAAGGGAAAAAACCAAGGTTCCAAAAGGTAAAGCTGGATCCCGTAACTAGCGAATGACAGAACAGTCACTTCCCAAACTCTATCCTCTTAATTACTAGCTGGTTTCCTTTGCCTTCTGCATGGGAAGGCAGAAGCAGCAGCGAGGAGGGAGGACAAAGCCACAGGACACCCTTACCACCGAACAACAGCAAGTCCTTTCCAGCTGGGACTCTGCTTCCTCTGTGAGTCACCTCCCAACTCAGCCACTGACTTTTTAGTGCTATTTTCAGGGCTCTAACACAAGAAGCCTAACCTCAGAAGCCCTCAGCTGCCACCCAGTCCAGCAAGCACCCGGGGCCCTGAAACAAACTGCTGGCAAATTCATACTCCGTCATCATGCCTAGAGATGCTTAAAAACAAAAATCTGAGATGTGCTGGAGGAACTGGGGAGAGGAAATGGTATCAGAGGTTAGACTCTCACTGTTTCTGACTGGAGTGGGAAATGTTTGTCTTAAGAGGCCAAAGACAGAGGCTTGTGGTAATTTTGCGAAAACATCTTTAAAACATTTCTGCCTCCCCATCTTCTCTGCTGGTAAGAATCACAATCTCTTGCTTTGCACTCACATAAATTTTGGGATGGACTCTCTTTTCTCTTGTTCTCCCTGAATTCTCAAGATTCTCAGAAGAAGAAAGGAAAAAAAAAATAGAAAAGAAAACCAGCCCAGTATCTATGCCTATTGCTCTATGAGAAAAGAAGTCACCAGAAATATGCACCCCGGAAAGATATGTTCTTAATCCCACAGCAAGTCAGGCGTACTTCCAGTTGCATAAGGGTACAACCAATGTCTTTGAACCCATTGTTACTCATCTGTCTTCTGGGGTCTCTCTGTCCTTTGCATCCAGAGAAAATGCGGTGTAAACTCCACTGTAGCAGGCACTGTGGTCTTTGATCCTCACTAATACAGCTGCAGCGCCTAGAATTGTGCAACTGTAGGTGCACAGTGCACACAGAAACACACACCCACACACCTCACGCCCTCGGTGCTGAGCAGATTTATAATCCGGGCCCCAGGGATTCTCACTATTCACTGCCTCGTATAATTACAACTCCACAAGAGTGTAGGCTTTGCCTAGCAACTTGCATCTGCCCAAAAGAATAAGGAAAAGGGCCAGGTAGGTGGTGCACACCTGTAGTCCCAGCACTCTGGAGGGTGATGCAGGAGGACCGCAAATTCACGCCCATCCTGGGCAACTTAGCGATTCTGTGAAACTCTGTCTCAAAATAAAAAAGGGGCTGCAGTGTAGCTCATTGTGAAAGCCCCGATTCAGTCATCAGTACTGCCCCCACCCCGTTCAGAGGAAGGGATGTGGACAAGATGCAACTCCTTCTTGTTGGCAGTGATAGAGCATAAGGGTGCACACCTAGCACTGCAGACTTGTAGGCATGTTATAGCAAAAGTTAGAAATCCGCTCATAGCCTGTGACCATGCTCACGCTGCCCGTCACAGAGTCAGCCTTGACTGTCTACTTCTCTTTGATAATTTGCTGGACCAACTTGACTGTGTCCAGCTTGTGTTTTCCTCAGTTCCAAAAATATATATTGTTTCCAGCCTGCTTCCAGGACTTGTGTCTGGGACAGACTGGTCAAGTCAAAGATTCATTTAACTCTACCAGCTCCACTCATAACCCCCTCCCAGAACGTTAAACATTTCCTTTTAAGTAAACCTGACGATACAGGGCATAGTTCTTGTATTCCACAGAACCAATCATGTAATAACCTGCTATCAGCTTTGCACTTCCCACTCGCAAACCATATTTAAACTGAACCCAAATCTGAGGATTTGAGCCTGGTGATTTGAACCTCTGGGTTCCCAGTCCACTAGTTGCCTTCTCACTCCACAGTGCAGAGTCTTCCGTTTGGATTAACAGTGGTTTTCCTGCTATGTAACGAGGGTATTACACTGGAGAAGCTCATATGGAAAGGGCCAGAGAGGGGCTTTCAGTTAAAAGCCAATAAGGAAACACAGAACTCATTCCAACAGCTAGAAGAGAACTTTGAACTTTGAACTTGGCCTGTGACCTCTTAAATGAGCTTGCAACCATACCTGTGCTCAGTGAGATCCCAGCATGGCCAATATATTGGTTGTTGACTTGCGGGAGACTTTAAAGCAGCAGGCCCAGAAAAGCTATGGGTTTTGCTTTAAGTTTTGGAGTAATATATTACATAGCCATAGATAATTAATATACCATTACCATAACAGCAATCCAAAATCGTCCCACAAATTTTGCAAATCACAGCTTGTTAATGTTTGCATGTTCCCTCTAAATTCAAGCCTCCCAGTTTGGTTTGATTTATGAATCATCTCACTGTTCCATCTCCACAGTCTCTAATCCATATGCTCTAAATCCAGCCATGCATTCATTCCTAAAAGCTAAGGGAGCAGCCACAGCTCAGTAGAGCAACCGTGAGTGAGTGCCTGCATCCAAATCCCATCAGACTTTGGTTCAACAAGGCTCAACTGCCTGTGGTCAGAAGGCTTCTTATGACCACAGAGCCTGCTCTGCCTGCTCCCCTGGGAGGCCAGCAGTGCTACAGATTCAACATGCCCTGCAAGCAGTCCTCCACCAACCATCGTCAAGATGTGGCACACAGATGCCCCAGACCCTTCCTTTCTTTAATGGGGGTAATTCTGAGGCCCATGCTCTATGATCAGCCCACAGTAAGGCATCAAAGTTAAGTCCCAAGTTCCCGCACAGGAAAAAGTGACATAAAAGCAACTCCTACCAGAAGTCCTCCCCTTTCCCTGCTTTACTACTCCCCTTCCCTACTGCTATGTCTGGAATCACCTGCTACATAAACTACCTGGCCTTGAGAACTGTTTGTGGAGGAATTCACATTAAGACAATCTCTTCATTCTTCACAGTTTGTGTGCACTCCGCTCTAGAAGATTATTACCTACTACCCTAGTTTCATGCCATCCTGTGGCTTCCTCTCCCTCTGCTCTCTCTGTAGCAGAGACCGGTATGTGTTTTCAATATTTATCTCCTTGTTCAATCACTGAACCCCTGATTTTTACCTGGGCACTTTTTCCTAGTTAAGACAGCGCTCAGATTTCCATACAATCAGGAGAACTATTTATATTCCAGCCAGTGGGATAAAAGAGGAAATTGTTTGATTCCTGGGAAGAGCCCCTAAGGACAGAGGTGTTTTCCTTGGCCCTTGCCACCTCCTGGCTAGAATGTGAGAATTCTAGTAGTTACCTGAACCTGGGGAGGAAATAGTGACTCTAAAATAAGACCAGAGAAGACCAACGAAATACCTCTTTAGTTTATTTAAGCCTCTGTTATTTTTGCTTTCTGTTACTTTCTATTACTATTAATCCAAACTGTTATGGCCTCATCCCTCACTCCCCCGTTTCCTGTTTAATTTTTTTTTGGTATTTTCTTTTATTGGGTATAATTAACAAATTGAATCATATATATTTGAAGATTCATATGCGTTGTGAAATTATTTCTACAGCAAGCTAATTAACATATCCATCACCTACCGATTCCCATTTAACTTTAATGTAAAACAGTTCACCCACCTGCTTTGGTGACCTGTAGCCCCAGAATTTCACATCCCTGGCCAAGTGCCTATTCAGATTATTACCCTAAAGTGAACCTATTCCTTTCCCAGGAGGACCTATAGTGACAACTAATAAGATAATATTTCACTGCCCTACCTAATCATACCTTTACTAATCTATGTAACACATGCCAGGGACTGTAGCCAGTGCTTACATGATTAAATGACCTTTATGAATCCATATTTTCATTTCAAAAAAATAGCAATTTACTCTGCCCACCTTTATAAACTCCAGTGGTACCTTGGTTCATGAACTTAATTCATTCCACAGTTCTGGGGGAAATGGCCGCATTCGTGTTTGTGCAAAAGAAGATGGCCATGGTCATGCTCATCACCCAGTGCAGAGTTCCCCAACAAAAACAAAATTTTGCTAAACACTTGTTTGTGAACCAAAGTACCACTGTTTATCTCAGTATATTAAACCAATTGGTAAAGGAAGTTTTTCATTATGCAAGAATTTCAATTGTTTAATTGTTGCCAGGTCAGGTCGGTCCTTGCTTTTAGTGATAATGGAAATTAAAACCAAAGCACCAATTTATAGGGAAAAAAAGCTTTAATGAGAAAGTAAGAGAATATGATAAGGGAAGCTGACAAAGGTCAGGCTGGTGCTTTACAAGCAGAATAGGAATAATGGGAAAAGACTCCAGGTTGAGAGGTGGGAGGGGCACGCTGAAGAAGGGGCGCAGACTGGCCCCCTAGCAAAGCCAGAGGGTACGTCTAAGGCCAGCCGGTGGCCAGGGGTCCAGTTGACCATTCTCTGAGTTCTGGTTTCCTAGCTCTTGAATCCTTATGGTTGAGGGATAGTTCTATTCCAGGAAAGGATTGTCTCTGCGGTGGTCTCAGTCATATAGGGCTCTGCTTTTTCAGGAATCCAGGTGATCACAAGTTCAGGAAAAGGGCTGGAGACTTCTGCATGCAGCTGAAAGTCCCTGTAAATCCTTTATCTTGGTGCCCTCGGTCTTGAAGGTAGAGGAGATCATGTAAACTCAGGGCTAATCAACCCTGTCACACCAGCTCCTAACAGACACTCCATAAATAATCAAATACACATATGTAGAACTAAGAAGCAATTTGCCTCAAGATTTGAAGTAATAAAAGATTCAAAATGAAGGTCAAGTTTTACTGTTTTTAGTTACCCATTGGACATCTACAGGCCTGAGTGAAGAGTTTCAGATTTCAGCAAAAGTAGCTTTAAGTCCTTGACTGCCCCAGAAGAAAACACAATGCTTTTGATGAGTAACAGGCTAACGGCCCAGGATTCTGGCTGTCTTGACTGTCCTCTGTCCCTATGGTGGCCTCTAGCTACATCATAACTGTCAAAATTTTGAGATAATATTGTAGCCATTAAAGAATTGATGGATCTATGTAATGGTCAACTAATACTACTAATTTTAAATGATCTGATTTATGAGCCTCTTGATGAAAGAAAACAGCACATATGAAATAGTCTTACAAACAAATCAAATATAACTGTGAGCACATTTCCACCTCCCAGTGTCACATCTCAGGATGTACACCATGCCACGCCAATGCTCTGCTGAAGCACATAGCTATCTGGATCCAGAAGGACCCTATCAGGATCCTATCAGGATACCAGAAACATAAACTCCACACCAGTAACAAATTAAAGAGGCAGAGTTTAAAATAAAATAAAAGAAGCTGGAAAGAGCTGGAAAAAAGAGAAGACAGCTACTCCGGAAGAGTAGGGATGTGAGAGAGCAGATAGACCTGTGGACTTCGTATTCAGCTCCTTCTTATGAAAGCTAGTATCCCTGCCCCACACTGGGCAGCTCCAACTCGCTGCAATCTGCTTGGCTGTCTGACTGTCTTTGACCCTAGCCTGGGCAGTTCTGTCTACATTCTTTTGGCCATTTGATTCCTTCCTGTCCTTCTGTGATGGGTAAGTGTGGGCAGGGGTAGCCTCATAGAAAGGCAGTTTAGGGTTAGAAGTTAAATAAAGCGGGAAATGTGTCTCTGGGGCAGTAGTACAGTGACGCTAAAGTGAGAATATACATATATGTGTGTAGGAGTGTGTGCCTTTTATATATTAAACAAGAGTCCTAGCCAGGAGTGGTGCCACACACCTGTGATCCCAATACTCAGGAGACTGAGGCACGAGGATCATTGAGAGTTTGAGGCCAGCCTGGGTTACCAAGTGAGCTCAAGGCCAGCCTGAACTGTATAGCGAGATCTTGTCTCAAAAATAAATAAATGAATAAATAAATACACACAGGTCCTTAGCAGGCTGGCCTTTGTCTCTTTTGTATTTTATTGAATAAGGGTGGTGGGCTGGTGACTCTGGTCTTTCATGTTCCTGGTTATATCACTGTTTTGCCTGTCAACACTTCCTGCTAAATTTTTATATTAATTATGTTACTGGCACCTTCCCAGGCCCAGTTTCTCTCTATTTCTTTACTTTTGTCTTTCTAAATTGCTGGAGTCTAACAGCAGAGGCAAGATCTGCCTTTCATAAGATTTCCTATTAATTTCTTTAATAAAGCTTAATGAGATCTTATTTTATCCCTTCCTGCCTATGACCCCCATCCCTCAACAAATTAGCAAAAAAATATAAGAACAGAGGAACATGGCAAGTGACAACACATGGAACAAACCAGCAAATCCAGATTGCATTAAAAAAAATGTGGTTTCATTAACAAAAAATGTTTCAAAGATAAATGGTGATAATGAATGAAAGTATAGATTAGCCAGGCATGGGGCTGGGGGTATAGCTCAGTGGAATAAGCGCTTGCCTAGTAAGCGCAGGGTCCTGAGTTCGATCCCCAGTACCGCAAAAAAAAAAAAAAAAAAAAAAAGATTAGCCAGGCATAGTTGTGCACACCTGCAATCCCCAGCATTCAGAAGGCTGAGGCAGGAGGACTGCTGTGAGTTTGAGGCCAGCTTGAGTTGCATAGTGAGCCCCTGAACGATATAGCAAGACCCTGTCTCAAAAAAAAAAAAAAAAATCAAACAAACAAAAAGATTACAAGTACAGTTGCTTAGGTAATGTTGCTTAAATGTGGGTCAAATTGGGAAGCACGTCATGTAGCAGGCACACATGGGACAGACAAGGACTTCCCTGGAAAGAGTAGGTTAAGGAGGTTTCGCTTCTCTACCCCAAGGCACTCGATGTCTGTTTAGACTATCAATCACTGCTGTTCATCCCTAGAGGAAGCATACGAGTGAGTAGTTCCTCTTTTCTGGAAGCCTGGCCTTCAGTGAAGGCACCTCTGGCCACAGCTGTCTTCTGCACTGACCTTTCCAGGGCCTAGCCCTGTCTGACTATCTACAATAACTTAGCCATCTATATTAGGGTTCATAAATATATATTCCATGACATACAGTAACTAAAATCAGAGTGAATTCTGGGATGAACTTGTGTGTGTGTGTGTGTGTGTGTGTGTGTGTGTGTGTATGTGTCGAGTCCCTATGATAACACAGAGCCCTGTCAATCATTCTGGCCAGTCACTACTGTTGGTGACCACAAATTCACAATGGCTAATTTTGTGTACTTCCCTAAGGAATAAAGGGAGGTTTGGGATTATTGGCATCACCCTATGTTATGGTTGATACAATTGTGTCAACTTGGGGAATCTAGAGGTTTAGCTGAGTGACTCAGGAGGAAGCTGGGGCGCTTACTTTGTAAACATCCTGAGCCTGTGGAAGAGGAGGGCATGGAGATTGTGTGAGAGGTACAGGCCCCCTGGGTGGGGGTAGGTTGTTTACAATGTAGGGGAGAAGAGGAGGCTGCTTGCAGCCATTCCTCCCTTTTGCTGGTTGTTTTTGCTGTGCGCTGCTGCCCTGAACAGTTTGCCCTCTGCCATGTGCCATTCTGCCTCAGAACCAGCCAAGTAAGGACTAAAACCTCCACAAACTGTAAGCTAAATAAACCTTTACTTCCTTCATTTTGGGTGTTGGGTATTTTGTCTCAGCAATGAGAGAAAAGTAACCAAGACACCCTAATTTCCTGTTAACTCTTTAGGGATGGGCCATCCTCTCTCACCCACTAAGAGTAAACTAAGACCACTGAGATTAAAAGACACTCCAGAGCAAGATCCTTCTTAGCATGGATCCTCTCCACCCTCTTAAGTCACCCCAGGATTATCAGTTGCCTCTGAGTCATCCACCTCTGAGTCTTCGGTGGACCTTGGATCTTCCCTAGGCCCTCCTATCCTTGTAGACACCCAGTAAATAGGGGCTGTCTTGGTGTGTCTGTGTCTCTGACATCCTGAGGCACTGACCTCCCAGCTCCCTTCATGCATTACTCACTTTGCCTCTGTTTCATCCCCAATAGGTCAGATCTAGAGATTGAGGGAATCTAACTAGAAGACCTACCTATCCTTTAAATTCTGGAAGCCTGGTCTGATCCCCCTCCTGCTGTCTCCCCTCCCCTACACCTTTTTCTCTCTATGCTGTATCTTTTGTTGGCCTGGACCTGCCTGAGTACAACTCCCCATGATCTTCAAAAACTGTAACCTTTCTCGTCTCCCCTTTGGATTGTGTGCCTGCACGTCTTTGCTCATCATACAAGAGTCTAGCCTGCTCCATGGCTACATTTTCACAAGTGCGGCCTGTAGGCCTCATGGAACAGCCACTTAAGAGACTACCAGGCATCAGCAGACACCAGGCAACCTAGGCAAAAAGATAACTCCTCTTTTTCTCTTGTCTCCTTTTCACAAGCAACCAAGGTGCTTGCTGGGGGTGCACGGGACAAATTCCCAGGATATGTGGCTGACCAGGTCACTGTTCAGAAATGACTGGGTTTGAAAGCAAAAGGCTTCTGCCTTGCGGGGGACAAAGGCACCCCAGCCAATCAGTTCGGTGTGTGTTTAGCTGTTGATATACACAACATGGAAATTCTACTTCGGATGCTGAGACCCACACCTCTGTGGGAACAGACCTGAGCCACGCCAAGTAGAAGCAGCTGGCAAGTGAGTGCTGTACCTCCCAAGGCCGGGTCAGACTGAAACATGTGGTCCTAGATAGAGACCTGCAGGCAGCTTCCTCGAAGTTTCTGCTGGGCCTGCGCACCTACCCTTGTTGCTTTCTTTGTGCACTAAGCAGCGGCCCCTACACCACGCAGACCTGACCAGCCATGTAGTTCCAAGGAGGCTGCCTCTAGTTCATGCTAAAGCGAGTACTTTCCACGGGTTACTTCCCTTCTTTCTCTCTCAGGAGTTCTAGCGCCCTGCATCTGCCCCCCTCCAGGCTTCAGTCAGCTTATATGATTCTGGTGTTAAATAACTCAGGGGAATGGAGTGGAGAAATACGGTGCCTTCTTGCACAGGGACAATAACATTTGTCCCCCATTTTTTGTTTTTTTTGGCAAATTTCCAAAGTATAAGTTTTTAAAATTAATTTCATTGGTACAGTTCTGATACACATAAAGATCACATTCATCACAGGGACTTTGTACCTGTGCATAATATATCTTGATTCTTTTTTTCCCCTTAGCCTTCCCGTCCTTTCAAAATGGACATATTTCCATTTATTCACTTTAAAACGCTCACCACTTCTGCGGGAAGCTGCCAAAGACAGAAGCAGAAAGCAGCATCAGAGCCCCGCTTGGCTGGGTGAATTCTGGGCCCTAAAGCCCGCCTACAGCTGTTTCCTCTTGGGTTCTCTATTGCTAGGGTTTTTCTTTTCTTTCCTTTTTACTCAGCTTTCCTCTTGTTGTGATAACTGTGGCTAAGTTTATATCCCTACCTAAGAAGATGTGTAACTTGTATTTGCTGACTGAATTTACACTGGGCCTGATTTTTATTTTGAAATCTTGTCACCAGATGTGTACGCTTTGTGGCTTAATTTGGCGAAGTGAGGTTTTTCTATGCTCAGGCCTCCTTTTTTTTTAGACTGCCAGTTACTGGAATATCACTTGTGGAAATGCCCGTTTCTTCACTACAGGGGCTGAGAGCCACATCTGTAGGAAAACTCTCCAGGTTTTGAGGCTCTGCTGAGCAAGGTGATTGCCACCCTCCCTAAACAGGAACCTGAGCGAGGCCTCCTGGTTGTGGACTCTGTGTGTGGATTCTCTGTGGACCCAGGGAGATTCTAAGACCAAGGGAAAGTGGTACACAGGCCTACACAGGGCTGGAGGTGTTCAGCCCCCAGGCAGTTCAGCTTTATCAGGGGACAATTTGATAAAAGCTTAAATGGATTATGGATAATCTAGAGGGTACCCTTGCAGGTTTCCTGTGAAACAAACAAAGGGAAAGGCTCCACAAGGCTTCTATGACTTAGTCCTAAGGAATCCAGCCTTCCCAGGTCATGATGTAATGGGCGGTGACTTTTAAGCACAACATTTTAAGATAGACAAGCCTCAAAATGTGTCTTGAGAAACATCCTGGAGGGGTTGTAAAGGGTTAACTTTGCAGTTCTGACTTTGTCCTGTAATTCTTCTCCTTGCCTGAATTGTTAAAGTATATATATCATTATGTCCAGAGCCTGATCTGGTCACATGGTGCAAGGTAAACAACTATGGCCAGGCCTAGACATTCCAATCTATTACCATGGAAACCAAAAATGTATATAAGGTGAGAACAAAGGCAGTTAAGTGCCACATTCTCTGGTCAGGAATGGGGGGCAATGACCGGTCCAAATTGATTCTAAATTAAAATTAATTAAAACTTCATTTGTTCTGAATGAGTTTTTGGATCCCCTGCAGAGTTTGACCCGATTTCTGATTTTTGCCGCAACAATGACAGTCCCTGAAAGGCTCAGGAACTATCAGAAAACACCCTGTGAGGGCCCCACTAGTGGGTTAGGGACTAACTCAGGGACAGGCCTGCTAGGATTCTACAACCATAAAAAAAATTTTTTTGAGACAAGGTCTTGCCATGTAGCTCAGACCTTGAAGATCTGGCCTTGAACTCACCAGGTAGCCCAGGCTGGCCTTGAACTTGTAGTGATCCTCCTGCCTCAGCCTCCTGATTGTTGGGATTATAGGCATGTGCAATTATGCCTGGCTACAACCCAGTTTTTACTCCTCTCTGCCAATGGGAACAGCCTCATGTATTCCTTCTGAGTCCCTGTTCAGATGTCTTCTCAACCACTGGGAAGAGTTCCATTCTAAGATCCTTTAAAAAGATCATCTTATATTCCCATGTAGAAACAAATGTCCTGTGTATCCCGCTGGGGAAAGTGAGACATGGTCACCCCTAAAATCTAACACCATAGTTCAGTGATATCTTTACTATACGGAACAGGAAAATGTTCAAGCCTTTATGGGTCCTGCTAGATGCCTCAGCTGTGCCCTAGAACTAACCCTCCCCCAGGAGCCAGTGCTGCCAAGGACTCTCTCCTGCCATTCCCTCCTCCCCACAGGCTACCTCCTTGGCGCCTCCTCAGGTAACGGTCACCTCCTGATTCCACTCCGAACTAGATCTGAGTCTACCTATCTTGGAGCCCCAGATTCAGGGAACTTGACCCCTAAGCCAGCCAGTGCCCCGCCCTGCCTTAAGAACTGACAGGCGCTGACACTGCTATCTGGGTGCAAGTCCCTTTGTCATTTGCAGGTAATCAGCAGTTCAAGGAAAAATTGGATCGATTCACAGAGGCCCTGAAAGGTTTGCAGATGGTTTCCATACCCTAACAATGGGTGTTGATCTGACCTGGAGAGATGTCCAGCTCCCCCTGGTCTCTTGCTGCACAGCAGTAGACAGGAAAAGGACGGCAAGGGCTGCAAAGCAGGCGAACAATGAAGCCTTCGTGGCCTCACCCTCTGATAAAGTCTACTGCTGTTATGTGGGTCCCAGCAGGGGCCTCGGTTGGATTAACACAGCAGGTGGAGGAGGCAAATGAAAGTTGTACATGTTTTATATCAAGGCTATTTTAGCTGCTATATGTGATGGGTATTGGGAATAAGCCCCCAGACTCAATTTGTCAGTGAAGTTAAAGCACTCAGACATCAAGGAATCTCAGCAAGGCTTTTCCTTTTGCAAAAGGATGCAGGTATAGCCCAGTGTTATGGATGATACAGTGTGTCAACTTGAGGAGTCTAGAAGTTTGGCTGAGTGACTGAGCAATTCTGTATCCTGGGGTGAAAAGGACACACCCTTACTGCTCTGGGATGTTGTTCACTGTGTCAATGTGAGAAGTTTAGAAGGTTAACTAAGTGACTGAGCATATCCTGAGCCTGTGCAGGAGGAGGGCAGGGAGATTGTGTGAATGCTACATCTCCCCTGGCCGGGGGTATCCTGCTTACAATATAAGGAGGGGAAAAAGGCTTCTGCTGCCCCCCTTTTTGCTCGTTGCTTTTGCCGTCCTCTGCCACCTTGAACTGTTGCCCCTGTGCCATGTGCCACCCTGCCTTGGAGCCAGCTGATTATTGACTGAAACCTCCACAAACTGTGAGCTAAATAAACCTTTCCTTCCTTAATTTTGGGCGTTGGGTATTTTGCCTCAGCAACAAGAGAAAAGTAACTAAGACACCCAGCAATGAGGTAGCAGACGTGCAGGACAAAGAAGGGTTGCCTGCATTATCACTAATGCGGGAAGCAGCTGACCTTTCTCCCCATCAGTTGGTTTGAAGATTTACAATCTGTCCCACTTAGCTCATTTAAGCAGCAAAGGATTGCTGAGCAGTGATTAAAGCAGGGAAAGTGGGTGTGTGAGGCACTGAAAGTCCTTGGCTGTTAATAAGTTATCTTTAGCTGTTTAGTTGTGTTCCCAGAGTCTAAGCTGAGTAGACTTTTCTCATAACTTGGTGGTGGGGGTAGGATGGGCTAGAATCAAAATGGTGGTGCTCCTGTTTGACAGAAAATACAGAGCTGTGGTTTCGCATACAAGGGATGTCCAAACCCATGAGCTAAGATATGTTCAGGTCTATTAGTCAAGGTCCTGATGACAACCCAGTTGCTTTGCAGCTTCACCTTGAAAAGGCACTCCTTCAATGCTCTAATTTGCACTGTAAGTCTAGAGAAGATCAGATTATCCTAAGGCAGTATTTTTATTATCAGTCAGCTCCAGATAAGGGGGGGAAAGTTCCAGAAACTCCAACTGGGCTCACAAACAAAAATAAGTCAATTGGTGGATGAAGTCTATTTGATCTTCAGTAACCACGATGAAGTTGAGAACTAGATAAGGAAAGGAGGCAGCCTATTTAATAAAGGTCATGACAAAGCCCCCAGCACCAGGGGAAGCTGAGGTCATCCCAAGAGTGACAGAGACAAGTTAGAGGGCTTCAAGTGCAAGCAACTGGGGCACTGGGCAAAGGAATGCCTTCAGAAACTGCCTAACCCTTGATGGGCCTGTCGGGACCTGGAAGAAGACCCTTGGCATTGGAAAAGGACTCCCCTCATTCCCAGAGAGAGATGAGGTCGTCCTTCACCGTGCTGACCAGGGAGGAAGAACAGTGACTGATGGTGTCCAAGGTGGCCAGCAAGCTTCCCACACAAGACTATTAGAATTAATTCACAGGAGCTTCGAGTGACGACTCTAGATATAGCGGGCAAGCAAATTCTCTCAGATGCTGGGGTGACTTATTGAGATACAGCATCTTATCGGGGGGAGCTTCCATCCCACTCTAAAGTTGTTGAGGTTCTACAGTTAGTGCTTATATTGTTTGATCAATTTCACATGCCTATACCTTGTCATCTGAGCAACTGTTTTGAAGATGACAATATGCAATATAACAACCATTGTTAATTTCCTATCATCTTGTTTTGAAATTCCATATCATTTTTTTCTTTCTTTAAAATAAAAAAAAATAAAAAATAAAAAATAAAGTTGTTGAGGTTCTTGAGGGGGTTAACTGGACAGCTTTCTTTACTCCCACTCTGAATTGCTGTTTGGAAGATTTCCTTTTCCAGCATGCCTTTATGAAGATACTGGAATGCCTCCTACCAATGATTGGATATACTCTTCTTACTCGGGGCCACTCTGACATTCAAACCTCTGGCAAGCCGTATCCTAGTTGCAAGGAACTCAGGTAGCCTGACCCCATAAGGCCTGTTAATCTCCAAGCATTGTATGACAGCACACCAGGGAAAGCCATCAAGGCCACTCCAGCAGTTATTTAACTAAAGGGCCTTAACATATATCCGCACAGAAAATATATTTCCTTAGAAAGTGTCATAGTTTGGGGTTTTGCAAGGGGAACAATATACTATAGGACACATAGTTTATAAGATTATTTATATGAGAAAGTAGAGGAAATCTGTCCATACATTAAAGACCAAAGAATCCAGCTAAGGACCTGGACCCCACAGTAATTTGCTGCACGATTCCTGCTGAAGACCTGGAGCTCTTAACAATGCCTCCCATGAGTCCAGCTGGAGGCCTAGAGCCTATGACAACGTCTCACGCAGGATCCAGGCCTGGTTCCCAGATCTGCACTGGGAAGGCCCAAAAGTCAGTGGTGGAACTTTCTAAAGTCTCTGCCAGCAGGATGAAGGATCTGTGCTAGCAGCTGAGGGATCTGCACTGGAGCCAGGAAGTGATGCTCAAAGTAAGAATCAGAGCTCCCCGCAAAAGTACCACAGCCATCCTCAGCAACAGAGGGATTCTGAGCTCCTCTGATGATGGGGAAAGCCAAGTTCCCATCAAGAAAGCCAATGCAGCAAGCTTCTCGAGGAGACTGAGCAGTGTACCACCTTCTCAGAGCCAGGAAGCGATGCTCAGTGAGGACCAGAGCTCCCCAAAGTAGCCATTCTCATTGACAACACGGTCCCAAGCTCCCCCTCCAATGAGAATAGCTGAATTCATCAGGAAAGCCAGCATGACAAGGTCCTCCAGCAGAACACCCCAAGAGGACCAGCAGCTCCCTAACAGAGTCCCAACAGCGTCTCAAACAGCTTCTACCAGCTCCCAACAGCTTCTCTTCTCCAGTTCTGCCTCTTATGCTACCAGCAAAAATCCTCAGGTGGGCCTCCCACACCCAGCACCATGCTGGTTCACTTCTGCTGGGTGTTACAAGTTGACCACTAGTTGTCAATCCACCCCAGAAAGGAAGCTATACTAGGGCTAAAGCATAATATTGGTAAGTTTTTGGCCAGAGGGTTACTGGTGACATGCCAATCCCTGTGCAATATACTTATTTTACCAATAAGCAAACCATCTGGAGAATATCAGAGTGGCAGTGGTACCTATTTGCCAATTAATAGCAGGCCCGTATACCCTGTTAGCACAGATCTCAGCAACATTAAATGGTTCACTGACTTGGATCTCAAGAATGCTTTCTTTTCTATCTCTGTGGATCCCAACTCCAAGAAGTATACTTGTTTGCTTTCAAATGGGAGAATTTGTTTACCACAAACAAGACCAGCAGCTTGGACTATCTTGCCTCCGGGTTTTAGAGATAGCCTCTAATTATTGCACAGACTTTAGCTCAAGACCTGAAATATTTAAAGTTTTAAAAGGGAGGCCTATTATAGTATGTAAATGACCTGCTCATGTGTAACCCCACTAAGGAGTTATCTGACAAAACAGCATTCAGACTCTCAATTTTCTAAAGAAAAGGGGTTACAAGGTATCCCAAATAAAGTGTACTTTTCTCAATAAAATGTGACATATCTGGGATATGTTTTAACTCTAGGACAAAGACAATAGCTCTTAAGAAATAGAGTCAATTTGCCATCTGAGTTCTCCTGAGTCTAAATAGTAACTAAGAGCCTTCTTGGGAATAGCAGGTTTCTGCTGCATATGGACACCCTATTTGGGGGTAATAGCCACACCCTATATAAGGCAATCTGAGGGCCAGAAACTGAACCTTTAAAATGTACAGCAGCCAAGCCAGGCATGGTGGAGGACACCTATAATCCCAGCGGCTCAGGAGGCTGAGGCAGGAGGATAGCCATGAGTTCAAGGACAGCCTAGGCTACATAGCAAGACCCCGTCTGATAAAATAAGTAAAATAAAGACAGCACCTAGGGTGAGAAGCCACCACTGCTAAAGCACATAGACTCTTTGTAGGGCCTGGAATCCAGAACATTGTTATCTAGGCCTTCTGTGACCCACAGACGCATCTTCCTCAGTCCTACTTTATGGCAGTGCAAAGGTGTGAGGGCCTCCCTGGAAAAGACTGGCAAACAGATTTCACCCACATGCCTATGTGCAAGGGGTACACATACCTCTTGGGATGGCTGACACCTTTACTGGGTAGACAGAGGTTTTCCCACCAGATCAGAACAGGATTGGAGGCGGAAAAAGTCTTCCTTAGCCACTTATCAGTCCAATTATTTAAATACAGGATGACTGAAAATTGCAATTTTTCCACTGATTTTTATAAGACAGTATAACAGGGAATATTAAAATGACAATTGTATCAAATTTAGTAAATACAAGAATTGACTGGTTGAAATGACATCTGCCCAAGAAGAGCTCAGGATAAGTGACACTCTAGGTAAACCAGTACATGGTTAAGGTAGTCCCTAGGTTTGGGCTTCCTGGGTCTATCCAGAGTGATAATGGACCCCCTTTCACATCCCAGATCACACAGAGAGTCACCAAAGCATTGGGAATTAATCATCTCCACTGCATGGAGACCACACTCATCAAGAAAGTTGAGAGGGTCAGTCAAACTCCCAAGTGAACCTGAGCCAAGCTGTGTAAAACATAAATAAATAAAAACCACTACCGTAAGTGGCTTGATATCCTTCCAAATGCCTTAACAAGCCCAACGTGGTGGTGGTGCATGCCTATAATCCCAGCATTCAGGAGGCTGAGGCAGGAGGACTGTTGCAAGTTCGAGACCAGCCTGGGTCACAAAGTGAGCTCAAGGCTGTCCTGAACCGCATAGTGAGACCCTGTCTCAAAAACCCACCACCAACAACAACAAAAAACCAAACGCCTTAATGAGACTTTGGGCAGCCCCAAGTCCAAACAATCTCAGCCCATTTGAGACACTTTATGGGAGGCCCTTCTTGACATCTGACTCACTGACATTGAAACCTCCCAGCTCCTTCAACCTGTCACCTAACTGGGAACCTTCCAACAGGCCCCCCAGGACTACGGCTGTCTGGCCCTTCAACTCCAAAGGACTAAAAATAAATGTCAGCCCAAAGTCCACCCTGGTGACCTGGTCCTAATTAAGACCCAGAAGAAGGATGGGCCCCAGGACCAACCTACACACAAATAGAAGTACCCTTACACAACCCTATTAAGCACTCATTCTTCCATTAAGGTACAAGAAACAGGTGGTTAGATTCACCTCTCCAAAGTAAAACCCAAACCCCCTGAGCGACCAGAAGATGAAAAAGAGGGACACAAACCTCATACATCTGTGAACCAGTAGACACTCTCAACCTTCTTTTCAGTGAAGAAAATACCACCCATCCCACTGAACCAGATAAGTAAAACTTTTTGCCCCTTCTAAGTAAATTGTGCGGCTAGTCTTGCTACTCCCTTGTTTTCGGTACTTAAGGTCCCTGTCATAAGTTACATCTTTTGGCTTTTTTCTATTTCTTTGGGAAGCCTTGCAGATTATTTAAACGCTCCCTCTAATAGAGATAATAAACAGTGATTGCTTATATGTGAATTTAAAGCTAATCACAACAAGTTCCGGGAAGATGGCAACCAGGTGAGCACCAGAGGGAATCTCTCCCAGAGACCGATCCTTTGCGCGCGGCTGCCCGGTCCGTGGAGGCAAAATTCCAACTGATCGGGCTGCTCTCCACAGCCTGAGAATTAAAGGGCCGGCTGACAAGCCGTGCGGCGAGAAGTGGGCGGAGCCTGAGAGCTCGGCGTCCAGGGGATCGGCACAGCGTTTGGGCCGCAGCTCGGTTCAAATCGCGTACAGCCGAGAGAGCGAGTGCGGAGGGAAAGACGGCTTCAGCTCCTAAACCCGACTGGCGCAGAGGCGGCTGTAACCAGGATTTGTTGGAGGCAGTGGAGCAGAGGAAAGTCAGAGAATGCGCTACTGGGACAGACTGCGCCAATCTGGGCAGCGGTCCGGGATCCCGCTCAGAACCCCAACCCCGCAGCCGGAGCCATGGGAATTGGAGCAACAGGGACAGATTGCGCCAATCTGGGCAGCGGTCCGGGATCTCGCTCAGAACCCCACCCCCACAGCCGGCGCTGCGCGAACCGGAGCAACAGCGAATCGGCAGGATTTCTGAGTCGGGAAAAACCTCCATCCAGAGAGATACATCTGAACTGCATTCCTGTCTGCACGATCAAAGGGTGAGTTAAGCGGGCGCTCTAACCGGTTTTTCCTGAATCGGGAAGAAGCTCGGCCCAGCGAGTAACATCAAAACAGCTTTAAAAACTGCGGGATCTCCCGGGTGGGAAGAACTAGCTAGGCGCCCCAACGGGATTTGTGAGCGGGGAAGGAGCTCCATCCAGGGAGGAACACCGGAGTGCCCTGTCTGTAAGACTCCTGGGGCAGCAAGCTGTTTATTCGCCCCGGTCAGGTCTTGGGGTAGGGAGTAGAAGCGGAAATCTCAGCAGACAGCTTAAGGGACATTCTCCCAAAGAGAAGTAATCACTGGAGCAGCCTCTCCAGCAGACCTTTGCCTGCTGAACTGCCTGTGGAATTTATAGCTCCACGTTTTGAATCTGATACCCAAAAATGGGAAAACAGAGGAACAAAACGCAGTCTCAAAACTCAACCCCACCCAGAACAAGTTTTGAATGTGAAAATACAGGGGAACCAGGAAGCCTCATAACTTCAAGTTATGAAACGATTGCATACGAAATTAAACAACTCCAACAGGCCATGAAAGAGCTTAAAGCAGAAATAACCCACATACCCGCAATGATTTCTCAGACGAACAACGAGCTGAAAACAATGATGGAAGAAATGTTCCATTTACATAGACAAGAAATAGACAAAAGTCTAGAAGAAAATAGGAAACAAATGGAAACGTTACAAGAGCAATTTAGGAATGAATTGCCAATAAAGAAAGAGGTCCAAAGAGAATGCCAGGATTTGAAAACTAACGCTGAAAGCAAGAAAAACCGTATAAATGAAACCGAAGATAGAATTTCAAACTTGAAGACAGCATGGCAGCTTATGTGTGTGAAAGGAAGAATCTCATGATATCATCAAAGACGCAAGAAAAGTCAATCAAGCAGCTGCAAGATGAGGCAAAACATAACAATATTCGAATTATAGGAGGGTGCGAAACAGCAGGAGATCTCACAAACGATATAAAAGAAATATTTGATGAAATAATAGCAGAAAATTTCCCAAACAAGCTAAAAGATACTAAAGTTCAGTTAAGCGAAGCATATAGAACCCCAATGATCCATAACCCAAAGAAAAACACACACAGGCATACAATAGTCAAGATCCCAGATGTCCAGCAAAAGAACACAATATTAAAAGCTGCCAGAGAAATGAAACAGATCACCTATAAAGGAAAGCCCATCAGAATCACAGCAGATTTCTCAACGGAAGCCATGAAATAAAGAAGAGCTTCGAGCAAGGTATTACAGATTCTGAGACAAAACAACTTCCAACCCAGACTGATGTATCCTGCAAAATTATCCCTCAAATTCAATGGAGAAATAAAATATTTCCACGACAAAGAACAACTGAAGAACTTCATGAGTGCCAAACCAGCATTGGAAAAAGCACTAAAAGATATTCTAGACAGAGAAAAAAGAGACCACAATCCCAAGAACAG
>PVLD010017752.1:0-40966 GCA_004027595.1 Dinomys branickii | reverse complement strand
AGTTTTGAGACTGCGTTTTGTTCCTCTGTTTTCCCATTTTTGGGTATCAGATTCAAACTGTGGAGCTATAAATTCCACAGACAGTTCAGTAGGCAAAGGTCTGCTGCAGAGGCTGCTCCAGTGGTTACTTCTCTTTGGGAGAATGTCCCTTAAGCTGTCTGCTGAGATTTCCGCTTCTACTCCCTACCCCAAGACCTGGTCGGGGCGAAGAAACAGCTCACCACCCCAGGATTCTTGCAGATAGGCCACTCAGGTGTTCCTCCCTGGGTGGAGCTCCTTCCCCCCTCACAAAACCCGTTGGGGTGCCTAAGTAGGTCTTCCCACCCGGAAGATCCCGAAGTCCTTAAAGCTGTTTTGATGTCTCTTGCTGGGCTGAGCTTCTTCCCGATTCAGGAAAAACCGGTTAGAGCACGCACTTAACTCACCCTGTGATCGTGCAGACAGGAGTGCCGTTCAGATGTTTTTCCTTGGATGGAGATTTTCCCCGACTCAGAAATCCCGCCGGCCGGTCGCTGTTGCTCCAGTTTGTGCAGTGCTGGCTGCGGGGGTGGGGTTCTGAGCGGGATCCCGGAGCGCTGCCCAGTTTGGCGCAGTTTGTCCCAGTAGCGCGTTCTCTGTCGGGTTCAGGAGCTGAAGCCGTTCTTCCCTCCGCACTCGCTCTCTCGGCTAGTCGTCTTCTTCGCGGAAGTCCTAATTTCTGTCTTCATATTGCTATATTTCATTGTTTGGGTGGTAACCCTCTGGGAGGTTCTCTCTCTGCTGCCTACCCGGTCGCCATCTTCCCAGAAGTCTGGCATCAGCTTTTGAACAGAGGCACAACTTAACACAGTGAAACATCAGTGGAAGGCTTTTTGTAAATGCAATATTAAAGAATGAAAAACCTTACAAAAATTTATTTACTTTATTTACTTTCTGCTCTTCACACCTCATGGTACAGTGCATGTGTGTAAGTGTGTGGGGGTATCTGAATTTAAAAAAAAAAAAAAAGACTACATCTTCAGACTTTCTAAATGAATCTTTTTCTTCCTTTACTGGCACTAAATCTTTTCTTTTCTTTTTTTTTTTTTTTTTCCGGGACCGGGGATCGAACTCAGGGCCCTAGTGCTCAGCGGCAAGCACTTAGCCCACTGAGCTGTACCTCCAGCCCTACTAAATCTTTTCTTAAGGAATAAATTTATTACCACCTATTTTCTTTATTCTTTCTCTCCCTTATTTTCTTCCTTCCTTCCTTCCTTCTTTCCTTCCTTCCTTCTTCCCTTCCTTCCTTTCTTCCCTTTTTTCTTTCTTTGCTTCTTCCTTCTCCTTGTTTTTCTCCCTGTTTTTACACAGAATTTCACTAAATTTCTCAAGGTGGCCTTGAACTCATGATCCTTCCTTCCCCCTCAGCCTCCTGAGTAGGCTGGATAATAGAAATGCACCACTAGACTGGGTTACAACCTACTTTCTTCACCAATTTAGAAGAATCAACTTAATGTGGACAAATGATGATGACTTTTATCTCAACTGGTGTTTCCTACAGTTTTATCCAGGTTTAGTGAATGGCTGTAGAAATACTGCTCTCAACTTTTGCACTTCACCAGATCAAATTCTTCAAATGTATTTTGCCTTATC
Organism: Dinomys branickii; assembly: GCA_004027595.1. NCBI lineage: Eukaryota > Metazoa > Chordata > Mammalia > Rodentia > Dinomyidae > Dinomys > Dinomys branickii. The sequence goes on along the minus strand of PVLD010017752.1, from coordinate 39,355 downwards.
CTAACTCAGCCCCATGCACCAAAGTGCTACTTTCTCAGGCTAGGATCTAGGAGAACTATGACTATCCCTGGAAGCTGGCAAACCTTCAGAGATCACATGGTGCAGTGTGACAGTAGGGGCCTGTCTGTGACAGAGATGTTGGTAAGCACAGTTTCACTCTTTTTTTAACGACCACTGGACACTTTCAGAGGTTCAAAAACTAAGTATATTGGTTGGGTCTTCCATTGCTGGGACAGAATACTTGACACACGCAATTTAAAGAAAGAGAAAGAACTTTGATTTAACTCACGGTTTCAGATCTTTAATTCACAGTTGATGGGCTCCAAAGCACAAAGATGTGGCAGAGAAAGCTGCTCAACTCATGGCATCCAGGAAGCAGGGAACAAGGAGGAGCACCAGGGAGGAAGGGCTTGTCTACTACACAGAGTGCTCAAGGCCTTACTTCCGTGACCCACCCACACACCCACAAGTGTGTTTCACCAATACATTACATATCTCTTAAACCAATCAAGTCATGATCAAGATTATGTATCACACTAAGGCAAAAAATTTATGTCACTTCTTTTGTTTTAAAGCAAGTATTTACCATGTACCCACTATACAGAGGAGAACCTATAAAACCTGCTTCGAGGGGAGAGGTCTGTGGAGACATTCAGCTAAGACCTCCCAGTGGACTGCTGGATGGACTAGATCCTAAGGAAAACACACTATATTTATATATATATATATATATATATATATATATATATATATTTATGATGATAGTAGGGTAGCAATTCATGTTTGCATCTTTAAAATGATTGCTTGAACCACAGGAACTAGTATTTTTACCTTACATTGGAACTTTACAAAGTCCCAGGCAAGTACATGTATTACTTCACTTGTCAAGGTGATTTGTGGAACACTAAATCATCTTAATACTTCACTTGTCTTCCCTGATCTCCTGTGGCTACAAATTCCCTATATGGCTGCAGCTCATAACTTGAAGCACCGAGAATGCTCTGGCTACAGGTTTGAGCTTCCTTCAGCCAGCTAGGTCATGGTAAATGTTCTCTTTGTCTATGACATATAGCATATGACACAATAGAGAAACATATAGCATAATAGAGAAACAGAGAAAAACTAGAAGCCTTCAGGATTTCCCCCACAAAAATATAAACAATTTGGTGGCATTTCTGAATTCCAAGTAGGACTGGTCATATTTCTTTAGGTTTTCCAAGGAGATATAATCAAAATGAGGAACTCAACCATCTAGCAGCACATGGAAGACGCTCAGGATAAAAAGGCAGGTGACTTGGGACCCAGTCCCAACTCTGTTTAAAGATGTGACCCAAGGGAGGTGATTTTCTTCTCTTTGGGCTTTAGTAATTTCATTCATTCATTCATTCATTCATTCACTATATGGGGATCCCTATCCTCTCCCACCTTTCTCTGTCTCTGTTATGGTTTGTGTCTGCACATCCTCCCAAAACCTCATGCAGTCATGGGGATAGGCTTGTAGAGTTTTTGACTGACTCATGGTCCAATGAGATTATGGATATGAGTGCTGGGATTATGGGTGTGAGGGCTACACCCACCATGCACTGAGTGTCGCAGGATAAAATATAAGGGAGGGAAAGAGGTTGCTAGTCCCCGCTCCTCTCTTTTTGCTCTTATTTCTTTTGCTATCTTCTGCCACCATGAACTCTTGCCCTCTGCCACGTGCCACCCTGCCTTGGAGCCAGCCAAGTATGAAATGAAACCTCCACAGACTGTGAGATAAATAAACCTTTCCTTCCTTGATTCTGGGTGTTGGGTATTTTGTCTCAGCATAGAGAGAAAAGTAACCAAGACAATCTCTTTACGGTACTGATCAGATAAAATAATGAATCAAAAGCACATTGGGAACTGCAGGCATTGTACAAAGAAATGGGACCATTCATGTTGGATGCCACCATTCTTAACACTGCTTTTCCTATCTCCAGTCAACCTTCCACTGCAGGGTTCTCTTGTGGCCTATTTGACTATTAATTTGTCATCTTATTGATGAGAATGGATCTACTAAACCATGAACAGATCCAAATTCAACATATATGAGCCTAGATTTCCCCAAGTAAGATATGGTTAACTTTCCAACATCAAGATCTTAAAATGAGAATTACTAAACTGATATCTAAATGCCCTGAGTGCTTTTCTTTAATGAAGAAATGTGGTTGCTGCGTTGGGATGATGGCTGCATCATCCCCAATTAAATTCTTTAGAGCACATGGCTTTGACATTTTATTCCTACCTCTGATTACATTTAAAGCATTAGGCTTGATCACCATGGCAGATGTATGAAGAAACAGATCTGATTTTGTTTCCTTCTATTTTATGATGAGTAATTATTACAGTTCAAAATGTATTTCAATTGCAATGTCTCCCCCTGCATGTTCTTCACTAATCGAAAAGCAAGTAGCAATCATTTGTGTAAATAATAAGAGCTAGGAATCCTGGGTAGTTGTCTCTGTCACTAACTCATTGCTTCACATTTAACTATGATTTGATAATCTTCCAAACTGCTTGTCCTAGAGAATAGTTATAGTCAGAAATTCTCCTTGATCAAGTTCTTTCAATACTAAATCAAAGTCTAAAACTTAACTATTAATAAACTAGTTATGGAGTATTATTTACTAAGTAGGATGATCACTCGTTCAAGTTGCTTTGAGCAATCCCAGTTTATGCCTTTTTGTCATGCTAATTATTAAGGGCTACTTTTCATTCTCAAAAGTAGCTGGGTATAGTGTTGCATGGCTGCGATCACAGCTACTCAGGAGACTGAGGCAGGAAGACTATAAGTTCAAAGCCAGCCTACAAAACTTGACAAGACCTTGTATCAAATTAAAATTTATACAAGGTCTGGGGATGTAGCCCAATAGTAGAGCACTCACCTACCAAATACATGATCTTAGGTCCAATCTCTAGTACCTAGTTTAGGAGACTGAATTTTTAGTTATGCTATGGCACAGGACTGCTTTAAGGGAACCTTTCTTGAGTACCTATTAACTCAGAAGATCCTCAACATAATACTTCGAGCAGTCATTAATCCTACTCTAAATGAATACAAAAGTTAATAAGCTATATATAAATATGCAAAGTACAAAGTTTCTATATTTGAAAGCATTATAGGTGTTTAGAGTAGGGAAAAATTACCTTTAATTATTCTTTTATTCTTTCTCAGATAACTCAAGTGCCTACTATTTAGTAGGTACTTGACTAAATATTAGAGAAATATGCATGAATATATACCATAGAAAGTGATATATGTTAAGGGTGAGTCAGAGTGTTGCAGGTGCCATTAGGAGGTGCACCTAGGTATTAGGGAGTGGAAAGGTAGACAAGATTTGCTGAAAGAAGCAATAGATAAGATGAGGCCTAAAAGAAGAGTAGGTGTTAGTTGGGTAACAAAATGTAGGGCAATGAGGCACACTCTAGGCAAAGAAGGCAGCACATGCAAAAAGGCAGAATTGTGATATCCTGGTAGGATCAGGGAATTAAAAATAGCTCATTGTGGCTTTAGCATAGAATGTGGGAAAATAAGAAAAGATGAGCTTATAAAGTCAGAGGCACTAAAACTAGCAAAAATTGGATCAAGGAAGGGAGGAGAAGATTATTCAGGAAAAGGAACAGAGAAAAGCAACAGTGTGTGGCAGGAGAGGGGATAATTTGTCCTTGATATTGATTTTATCCAAAGTCTACAAGGGATGTTTGTTCTAAGCAATGGGACTGGCATTCTGCAAATTCAGACTCTTACCTCTGACCCAGCCAATGCCACCTCATCACGTGCAGGTCAACTTGCATGCATGTACATACTGGCAACTTTTAGAAATCCACTCAACTCGGTCCTTTGATTTGATAGATGAAGAAGCTCAGAGACTCTGGGCAATGTCTGTACCTGACAAGAGTTTTTCATAACCATTCATTTCATGTTAGATTTTGATATATTTCTGAATTCTCAGGGATAAAGAATCCTAACCCTAACAAATAGACCTGCGTATGATAGAAACCTGAACACATGGTGAATTAAGCCAGAAATGGAATAAGGCACTTAGCTCTCCTGTGAGGATGGATTTGACTAGGACCCAAGTAAGCAAAGTGGAATCAGCAGTCTACAGTGTCAGGTGGCAGACGATCACTCATTTGAGCAAAAGTAAGCCAAAAACAAGACCACTATAGGATCTATTTAAAATATGTTTATTGTTTCACACAGGATTATTAGTTACAAGTAAATTGGACTCTGGTAATATAAGTGGAAAATAAATTTGATAAACAGGAATAAATTTACTAAAATGATATTGAGTGGCGTCTAGAGTTCATTTGGAGACTAAAGTATAGGTGCAGAGTTTTCCAATCAAGAATAAAGCTGTTTAACTGTGATGCACCCAACGCAAGGGCTGACTATGGATGCCCCTCACACTTACAACACCCCAAGCACGGGTGCCTCCTCTAAAAGTGCCATCATGCTGCTTGTGGAAACAGGTGGACAGATCTGCTCTGTTCCTTGAGCCACCTGTCTTTGTCATTGCCTGGAAAAGGGACATCTGACTATGAGGAAGAGTGAGAAATTGAGCGTGGCAGAGGCAATCTGCCTGAAAAGGGAGATTCTCCACGTACAAGGAGGAAGAGGAGGGGTGAGACTCAGATGCTGAGATGAAAAAAGAAAAAGTGACAAAGGTCATCCACCCTACAGAGAAGGGAAAACAGGGCTTTATGTTGCAGGTATGAAAGGAGAGCAAGCTTCCGTAAAGGATTTTGTGGAAAAATGAGAAAAACATGACAAAGAAAGTCTGGCATTCTCAAAAAGCTTAAAGGCCTTATTACCCTTTAAAGGGAGGCCATAAATAATAAAGACAGAGTCTGATATGAAAAGACAATGGGATAACTAACAAGGAAAACGGGTAAAATGGAAAAGTATCTTAGGAAATTAAAAAGGGTAAGAGCAGAATTAATATTCACTTTGGTAGCGAAAACCAAAATTCAAAAGGACTTGGAAAAAATCTTACCTCTAAGACTGAGGATAAACTTGAGAATCTCTTCTAGATAATAGAGAAAAATCCAGAGATTAAATAAAAAGAAAGTGATTTACAAAAGGGAGGAGCCAGAGATCCAACCTCAGAATTATTAAAGGCCCTTAGGAAACAAACATAATAATATATGAATTATGATGTTTGAGGACATAAATACAAAAACTTCCCCGAGCTCCAGTTTACCTGAGTATACAGGATAAAATGTCCTCTGCATTCGAGGCAAAATCAAAGACAAGCAATTCACTCTCAGACACATCAGCTTGAAATGTTTGAAATGCAGGAATAAAGCAAAACAATACCAAGAACAGCAAATCCTTCTAGGCTTCCAGGTGGCAAAAGCAGGTTACCCAAAAGGAAATAAAAACTGCATTGACCTCAAAGTTTTTGGCAAAGATAAAGCAGCAAAAGTAAACAGAGTGACATCTATACAGATTTGTAGGACAAAGGTTGTGAACAGGTTCATTTGTTTTAAACATGCATTATCAATGAAAAGATACCTTAGCTATGAAATAATAAACACCTGAAGGCCTTATTCCTCAAATGTGATCTGAGTATCAGGAGTGGCAGCACCAATCACCCACAGCTTTAGAAAGGTAAAATCTCCATCCCACCCTATGACTGCTTAATTAAAGCCTGCCTTTTAGGGGCTTAGGATAATGTTCAGTGGTACAGTACTTTCCTAACATGCATGAGGCCCTGGGTGCCATCCCCAGCATGGGAAAAAAAATCTACCTTTCTGCCAGATTCTCACATAATTTCTATGCATTTTATAGTCTAAGGAACACTGGTTTAAGACATATTCTATGGTCCAAGACTGTAGTAAAAATAAGGACTAAGGAATAGAGAAGAGACAGTATGTATGATGGGTAAACTGCTCTCTGAATGTCAACAGAGCCCTGTGTTGTCAGGAGGTCCATGAGGAACTTCTTTAGCAATCAAATTCCCTATGATTGTGCACACTGGGCGATACCTACATGTGAAAGGGAGAGATTGATTGGTGCCCCTCACAGCAGCATCCAGAAAATGCTTCCATTTCATCTCTTTCACTGTGCATTTTTATCACTTTTGAGACTGATCTTGTAATTGGATATAAATTTCTCCTGAAGGACCTATCTCATACATAAGGTTTTAAAGAGGTTTGAGAAACCAAATTAAGTGTGACTTGAATGACTTTTTTAAAAAATCAAGGTATCTGTGTTATGGAACAAGTAAGAAAGAAGTAGAGAAAATTACTAGCGGATTAAATGTTATCGCATTATTTTGAAGTCTATAGTCTTCAAGTTTTATGGAGTGAACCGGTTATGACAGGTTATCCAGATAAATTTATATTTTACTGTGTTTTCTATCATGAGGAGAACACCTAAACAAGAAAACAAATCATGACCTATTCGGGATACTTCCTTCCCTAAGCCGTCCTTGGAACATTGGTTCTCACCATTGCCCTTTTTACACTCTCTGCGGTCATGAACCTACATTACGCTTTCCCCTCTTATGTCTTCACTTACAAGGAAATCTCGGTCTCCTGGTACAAATTGGAAAGTCCATTAAACCCAGTTCAGGGGACACTTTCTCCCTGAAGACTTTTCTGAAAACTAAGTTACTCCTCTAACCCTCTTCCAGCTCTCCATGTGTCTTCAGCTCTCCCCATGCAGTAGCTATAGTAATAGCCGTAACCACAATGGCAGCAGTAGCAGCTGTGCTACCTTAAGACATCTACCGTACTATGAGTCCTTCAAGCCCTCGTAGGTTAGGGAAGCACCCTGATTATAGTAAGCAGCAGTAGGTGATTGTTAAGTGGATGATTAATCATTTATCCTAGGATTTAATGAAGGTCCCCCGAAAGTGAAAACATTGTGTCATTTCTTCTTTCTTTTAAAAACCAGCTGTGTGGTTTGCACTTGGTTAATATAGCAAGCTAGTTATTTATGTGTCAATAACGTTGTAAGCTTAAAAAATAGAAATCTCAAGAAAATGATTAAATATTTCTTTTAAAAATAAAATTGTGAAGGGTCAAGGTTCTTTACTTGGACCAACTTACTATCCTGCCTTGGGCAACTTGCTTCCTTGGTTCCAACAGAATTGGTTGTTCTAAAATTAGGATAAATGAGTTTGGATTAAGAACTCCCTAAAGCCCCTTCCAAATCTAGCCTCTTTAATCTTAAAATGATAATAAGGCCAAGCTTAGCTTTCAAGGACTTCAGTTTGCTTTCAAATATAATATCTAAACCATAATTATTAACAGTGCTTGGTTATTTACAGAGTGCCCAATCTGACTCTTCCTTGGTTCTCACATCCATCCATCTCCTTTAGTGTTGTTTTTTGTTTCTACAATGACTTACAACCCAGGGCTCCCTCTCTGATTTGTTTGCCTTCCAAGGGAAGGCACGCCTTCTGTAGCCACAGCTGTCCCCAGCTAACCTTTCTCTTAGTGGCCAGTGTGTTGGTTCACATGACTCAACAACACCAGCTTCTGCAAGAACCCATCCCTCTGACAATCAGTCAATGATTAGATTTTCTCATGCTCTCACTCTAAGATAGGCAAGTACGACTTGCTTCATAACATATATCTTGAGCTCCAATGAAATGACCAATATGTGAATGACTGGTTATGGAACTATTGGTGGAAATTTTATCTACTAGGTATGTAATTATACCTTATAATTGATATGTGATATAACATTTAATCTACAATAACACAAATGACTAACAGTTACTTCTAATGTATAGTTCATGCAAAATTTCCAGATATACATGGGCATTCATGTCAATGATTGTTGACTTTCAAATATGTTATAAAGACAGCAAGAGAGACTTGCTCCTTTTGTTGTGATCAGTACCACTGAGTCCTTAATGAGCGCTGCTACGCAGCCATTCTATTTTATTCATTTAACCACAAATGATCACTTTATATACCCATATATTATCTCAAATGCCCAAGTACAGATCTAATTTTCCTTTTCTTGAGAACTCTTTCTAGATCCTAATGTCTTTAGCAAGAAATACTTTCCTTCCTCAGATACCCATAGCACTTCTCCCATATTTCATTTATTATATTTTCACTTTTATTTTAACATTTTATTACTTCTGGTTCCCATTCATATTTTATTTCAATGGTTGAGTCAGTCTCTGTGGAACGTCTATGCAGCTGGTCCTCCCTATCTGCAAATGCAGCCAACTGAAGAAAGAAATTATGCGAATAAAAAAATGTGTCTTTGCCAAAGATGCACAAACATTTTTCTTGTCATTATTCTCTAAAAAATACAGTATAACAACTGCTTAGATAGCATTTTCACCATCCTAGGCATCATAAGTTACTTAGAGGTGATATAAAGTGTGTGAGTGTATTGGTCGGTTATATGCAACTACTCAGGCATTTTATATAGAGACTAAAGCATCCATGGGTTTTGGTGTCTGTGGAATATTTTGGAACTAATCATCTATGAATATCAAGGGATGATTGGAATTATTAAAAAAAAATTCCTTAGTGCATATGTGTAGCCATGGACATCTGTGCTGAAAGAAAGAATGACATGCTTAAGTCATATGTCCCTTGAGAGACAGGAAGATAGGATGATTAAGATTCTTAGGAGATGGCATGCCTGACTGCCTGAGTTCACACCCCAGCTCTGCCACTTATGAGCTAGGCCTTTGGCAAGCCACTTAACCACTATGTACTTAGTATGTAAATGAAGATATAATAGTACCTGCTCCATGCACTCATTGTGAACTTAAATGAGACAACTTGTCTGAACACTAGAAGTGCCTGATATTTAACATATGCTGGATATCAGCTAGTATTGTTCTCTATGGAGGCCTGAGCCCAGGAGCTGCTTGACTGAATATGTAAAACCAAGCACACATAATCCTATTGATGTAAAGAACAACCATATGTATATACTTATGTCACAAATTGCACAGTGTGTTTAGGAAGCAAATTGATTTATGTTAATAAATCAGAACCCTCTGTGGTTTCTAGAAAGTATCACAGTGGCATATACATTATCTCATTTTTATATTTTTATAGAAACTGGCCACTTTTTCCTTCTATGGTAAGAGAAGGAGATGATTGTGTAAGTATAGTTGTGAGCAAGCAATTAGGTAACCTAATTGGACTTCAAGTGTGTACACAGGCAAGCTATGAAGACATCGCAAGCAGGAGATCAGGCTTTATGGTAACAAAGAGGAAAGAAGGACTAGGATTTATTTTCACTTTATAACTTCCATGTATTTTGGTTCCTAAACTTCACTTTTTCTACACTGTACCCTGTTTAAATATCAGAGTAAAAAAATCAAAAGCAATCTTTAAACAAAAACTGCCATTGGTTAAGGCAATAATGTGTTTGCAATCATCTCTTCCATCCCCATACACACATACCCTTGCAATATAACTTTGCTCTTCAGTCCGTAAATAAGCCAAGTCTGTCAAGCTTGGTGGTGCATATCTGTAATCCTAGCACTCTGGCAGCCTGAGGCAGGAGCATTGCAAGTTCAAACCCAGTGATTTAGAGAGGCCCTGTCTCAAAATAAAAAATTAAAAAGGATTGAGGATGTAATTCAGTCAAAAGCCTTAGGTAGTCTGCTAGATGCTGGAGACACAGGCCTGTAAGCACCATTGATCCCCAAGCTGAGCTGCTGCTTGACGATAGTTGCATGAGTATACAGGGCAAGGTCAGCTGAATGTCTTCCCATGGAACCCAGCCTTGATGATCAACCCAGAGAACTGTGAGTTAATAAGTGATTATTTTATGCTGCTAAGGTTTACACAGCAAGGGCTAACTGATCAATATAGTACATGCCTTGGAAGCCCTTTAGATCAGTGAACATATCTGGGCTATTAACAAGCTTCCTGGCCATAATTTGGGAAGCTGAGACAGGAGGACTGCCAGGTGCTAAATAGTGAGTTCAAGGCCAGCCTGAACTACTACAGCAAGACCCTGTTTTAAAAAACAAAAACAAAACAAAAAAAACAAGATATCTAGCCCTTTGAAAGGGATCTGAACTGAAAATCATTAGAAGACTGTGGACATCACTGAGAAAATATGTAGTGGGTGTCTCCCAGGGACAGTTTTCAGTGAAGAATTGCTGGCTTTTTATGTGGATGATGTAACTATAAAATTGAGACATGTAATACATCTGCTTCTCAATATGATTCATAATAATCTTTACATTTAGAGTTTATACTATACTTTCCATTCCAAATCTCCTAAAACTAATCAGGGCAATAAATACAGAGGTTTTCAAACCTGAAATTGTACAATTAGAAATAACTTGAGGACCATCACCTCAAACTTCCATGTCATCTACTTTTAAATAGTGACGATTCCACTAAGATTTCATTTGAAGAAAAGATTCATGACTACCTATATGTGAAATGGTATCTGTGTAGGTCAAATTACTGATTCATAAGCAGAAACTAATATAAATGAATTCCTTCCCCTAACAGACACACACACATACACACACACACACACACACACACACACACACACACACACGGAGGAAATCAGACTATTTGATTGGCCCCACACTCCCACAGCAATCCAAAGCTGAATGACCTCAAGAAACCGAACCTAGGTCCCTCCTTAGAATCTCATTTTATGGTGACCATGACCACAAGTGGGCAACTATAGTTTTACTATACATCTACCTATGGACCTCTGGTGAAGTATTAACTCGGCAGGGTGACAGGTTCTCAAATACTGGGGCTAATCCTAGGTCTTTCATCCTTGCCAATGATGTGTGGGAGCTTGAAACTCCATTGAGCTAAAGCTCTGCCACAGGTAGATTGTACACTATGCATGTAATTGCCCACTATAAACTGAGGTTCATGGCTAATTTTTAGAGCGGAATGGCCTAAATTTTGATATTCTTGCCTAATAATCTCCAAAGGAAAGTTTAGGATGATTTAGTAATCTATGCTCACCCCCATAAGGAAGTTCCTGAGAAAAGACAGTGTTCTAATTCAGAAAATTCACCAGCCTGACCAGATGCATTTCACCATTCTAATCTCCTCTCCGAAAAGAAAAAGGCAGGGGGCGGGGGGAATCGATCTGGACTATCTGCTTTCTCAGGCCAGATTTCTAGTTCTAAAAACTTTCCATGGCATCAAAGAAATTATTACCTGGATAATATGTGTTAAAGAATTCCTCTCAATAGCAGAGAATTCTGATCTTTGTTTTATTTTTAAACCTTTTCTTTTCACATGCATTCTCGGTATGGATATAAGGTGTCAGAATGGGGACCTTTATTTATTCCTTGGGTATTTTTGGCATAACCAGGAACTGCTTAGAGAGCTTCCCCCATACATGAGCGCCACAGACACCTTTCCCAGGGCATGTGAGCAGAGCTCCATTTACACTTTCCTGAGAAGATAGTAGCCTTCTAGGTGAGGCTGGGGGTGACAAGGAAGATGACAGGAGATAGCTGGGAGGAGCACAGTGCAAGGTGTCATGAGACAACTTTCTAGCAAGATCCCAATTCAGGGTGTGATGTTGACTAAGACAGTCCTCACAGGCCTCTTGGGTCTCCCTTCTAAAAAGAGGCCCTTGGGCTTGCAGAAGGCTAGGGAATCTACGAAAGTGGTCTGGGCATGATCCTAACACTTCATTTAAAGCTTGACATATTTTAGTCCTTTAGAGCTCAGTACGAAAACAGGCCTTTTTGGGCTAGTCTCGTCTACTTTGGGGACTATGCATCTATGAACTAGCTACCTTGTACATTACCCTATTCCAGATTTCAATCCTAGGAAAAGAAAACAGTTCCCTCTTTGCAAAAATGGGTATTTCTTCAGAATGTACAAAGCACCAAATGGAAAGCATCAAATCTCCCATTCTGAAGAAATATTCAAAGCATCAAATGGGAGATCACCACTGGGAAATCTCCCCACAGTCATTTTTTTTTCTAGAAAATGACGGTGGGGAGATTATCTACTGATCCCTGAGCAGGAGACTCACTCTACCTTATGAACAGTCTAGTAGCTGATCTGAATTTCAGAACTCAGTCTCCAGGAGAACACAGGTAGATGTTAATCTCAGTCTTCCCATTGGTGTCCTCCCAAGACCTCCAGCCCAAGGCCTTTAGTGGGTCCTGGCCAGCCGAGAGGCAAAGCTGGATAAGAACCACTGATCTCTAGCAGTGGGATAAACATTTTTGTTAACTTCATAACCGATCTAGTCCTTCTGTCAGGACCAGGAATCCCCTCTCAGAACATCTGTGACAAATGTTTGTTTCAACTTTTCCAGTAACTGGAAAGTTACTGCTTTTCCAAAGTAACTTGTGTTATTCTTAGACAGCAGTTAGAAAGTTATACCATGGTCCTCATTTCTCAATAACTGACTGAATGAAGAATGTCCTTCAGTCATCCTCTTGTTACAAGCTTTCTAAGGGCAGAATCATCTCCTTCCCGGATTGTTGGTTGGAAGCAAAAGAAAAAGATTCTGTTTATTTCCTGTAAATATGATTATATCAAAGTGACTTCAGAGGTTACTCAGGGGGCTGAAAGAATGAGCTTACACAAGAGTTAGGATTGAAATCCAAGGCCATCTCTCAAGGACAGTTTCATGCACTTGCTCTGAACTGCAAATGTTTCCTCTATTTGCACATCATTTACTAAAGATTCAAATCCTTGGGAGCAATGGGATTGACCATGCTCAGATGATAAGAGTTTTTTGTTGTTGTTTTGTTTTGTTGTTGTTGTCACACTGGGATTGAACCCAGGGCTTTCACACTAAGTTCATCTCATCCCTTTAAAAACATTTCTTTTTTTTTTTTAAATTTTGAGACAGGGTCTTGCTAAGATGCTAAGCTGCCCAAGCTGTGTTCAAACTTGTGATCCTTCTGCCTCATCTGGAGTGCTGAGATAATGGGTGTGGTCGACCATGCCTGCCTTCATGTGATTTAGACTCCATGAATTTACAAATCTATTCTTTTTCTGAAGAGATGGCCATAAACTCTTGGTCAATGAACACTCTTGCATGCATGGATGAGCTTACCGCTTTATACGCTAATAGTGCCTTGTACAAATGAAGTGTTCATTCCCTTCCTTCAGAAGAGACACATAGCTGTCTTCCAGGATATTTTGTAAAGGTGAACAAATAAATTCTGCCATCAAATCCAACCGTACCTTCCAGCTTGTTACTCTCCATAGTCTGCACTGAAACACACCAGTATCACTTAATGAACATTTTAATTGGTTCTTTAAAATAGCAGTGCAATCAGGCTTCTCATTTGATCCATGCGCAAAAATCTCCAGACAGAGTGAAAGGGAAAATATGAATCAGTTTGAAGAGATACTTTTCAACAGCACCATAAGACAAACAGATGTATTAATTAGCACATAATTTAGGTCATGTTATATATTTACATGGAGAAAGTCAGATAGACTATCATCTCACCAGAGGCAATAAAGATTTGAGCTTTGACCCTGGAAACAAAATGGCATCTTGTTTTCCAAAATGCCTCATTCTGAGAACAATGAGTGCGGGGCTTGCAATAGGGCTGTGGAGGACCTGAATAGGCCAAGGAAGTGAGCTCCCAATTAGTGTAACAAGTAGGCTCTTGTCTAAGAGGTATATGAAAACTAGACCACAGCCTTAGTAATGTGGAAGAAAGGCTTTTAGTGTAGATACCCGTCTTGGTTACTTTTCTCTCCTTGTTGAGACAAAATACCCAATGCCCAAAATTAAGGAAGAAAAGGTTTATTTAGTTCACAGTCTGTGGAGGTTTCAGTCCATATTTGGCTGGCTCCAAGGCAGAGTGGCACATGGCAGAGGGCAACAATTCATGGTGGAACAGAGCAAAAATAACAACAGCACAAGGGGAGGAGCAGAGGCAAGCAGCCTCTTCTCTCCCTTACATTATATGCAAACTACCTACCCCAGGGCGGGTGTAGTGATCACACCCATGAATCAATCATATACTCTAGAAGCCTGCTCCATGGTTGCATGAAGTTTTGGGGGGACATCCAGACACAAGCCATAACAACACCTATGAAGTGATCCAGCCATCATAGAACTAAGACTTCTTACAAGGTCTTTTGTGACACAGTCGTGCTCTTATATGTGCAGAACTTAATAAGACATAAAATGAGAGTAGACATGAGTTCCCTGGTGTGCATGGTATTATGCTAAGTGTTACTGAGAGAGTAATAGGGCTTCTCCTCTGTAGCAAATGACATTGGAAGGAATCACATGAATGCAAGCATACATTTTTTTCCCCAGTACTGGAGAATGAACCCTGGGCCCTCACACTGAGCCGCTTTTTATCTTTTATTCTGACACAGGGTCTCAGTCACTAAGTTTAGGCTCAAACTTGGAATACTTCTGCCTCTGACCTCGCAGAGTGTTGGAGTCACAGGCTTTCATCACCTTACCCAGTCATTGACAAAAATTGAATGAAGTATATAGTCTGCACATCTTATTATTTTGGCAAGGTACTGGATTTCCTAGTCTGGAAGATGAAAAGAACATTTCTTCTTTAGAATTATAATTATGTGATTCATTCTTTGACCTTTTTTGGTATTCATCACTGCCTACCTTGGGTGGCTATTTGTGTGTAGGTTTCATCTTATTGTACTTCAGGCAAGAAAGAAAGGGTTATGTCTTCATCCTCCCCATAGTGCTCCCCTCATAATGCCTGCCTAGCACATAGCCTGTTGTCAGGTAGTTCATATTGAATAAATTAATCATTAAACAGAATAAAGAAGATATAGGGCTCTTTCTAGTCTGGGAATAATTCTTCCAGATTACTTCAAGTATGGGTGTGTAAACTTGGCAAGTAAACTCATTTCTCTGGGATTTCCCTGTAAAATGGAGACCTAAGGTGTTGGCTAGACAGGGGATACTAGATAGGCTTCAGCTTACCTACCTTTTTAGTCAGCTTACCCTAGCTCTGTGTTTGTATGCTTTGTTAGCCAAATTGTACACTTCTAGTATGGGAAAGCAGGAACCTGTCTGATGAAAAAGAAATTTGGTATCGTGGTGGATTGACAACTGTTGGTCAATTTATAACACCCAGCTGAACTGAGTACGCGTGCTGTTGGGAGTGGGAAGCCCACCTGAAGACTGTTGCCAGCAGCATGGGAGGCTGTTGGGAGCTGGTAGAAGCTGTTTGATAAACTGTTGAGTGCTGTTAGAAGGTACAGGGAGCTGTTGGTTTTCCTGAAGGAGACTGTCATGCTAGCTTTCCTGATGAACTTGGCTGTTCTCTTTGTCAAAAGAGCTTAAGACCTTACTCTTACTGTTGTTGAGAATGGCTTGGTTCACTTTAGGGGACCTCTGGTCCTCACTGTGAGCCTCATTTCCTGGCTCCAGAGGGGAAAATGGTACACTGCTCAGTCTCCTGGAGAAGCTTGTCTCACTGGCTTTCCTGATGGGCACTCTGCTGTCGTGATCATCGGAGGAGCTTGGGACCTTGCTGTTTCTGAGGACGGCTGTGATAATTTTCAGGGGAGCTCTGGTTCTTACTTTGAGCATTACTTCCTGACTCCAGTGCAGATCCCTCAGCCTGTTAGCACAGATCCTTCGTCCTGTTGGCACAGACTTTCTAGCTTTTACCACTGACCTTTGGGCCTTCCCAGTGCAGATCCATGAAACAGACCTGCATAAGATGCTGTCATGTAAGCCTCCATGTAAGCCCCCATCTGGACTCATGGTAGGCATTGTTATGGGCTCTAGGTCTTCAGCTGAACTCATACAGGACATTATTGTGGGATCCAGACTCTCAGCTGTATTCTTTGGTCTTTAGTGTGTTGACAGATTTCCCATACTCTCTTATATATGATTCTTTGGGTGACTATTATAAATAATCTTATGAAATATATATCCTGTATTCTATTGTTCCTTTTGTAATATCCCTGAAACCACAACAGGTACTTTGTGGGCCTCTGAAGTGAACAGACACTTCTCAGATGAAGAAGTCCAAACAGCAAATAAATATATGAAAAAATGTTCAACATCATTAGTCATTTGAGAAATGCAAATTAAACAACACTGAGATTCCATCTCACTCCAGATAGAATGGCATCATCAAGAAATCCACCAACAACAAATGCTGGCAGGGTTCTTTTCCCACTGTTGGTGGGAGTATAAATTGGTACACTGATTATGGAAATCAGTGTGGAGATTCCTCAAAAAACAAAAACTATATGTCCCATTTGACCTAGCTCTTCCTCTTCTAGGTATCTTCCTGAAAGTTAAAAGCATCAATACCACAGTAATACATGCAAACTTATTTTTATAGCAGCACAGTTTGTAATAGTTAAATCTTGGAAATAACCTATGTGCCTATCAGCAGATGAATGGAAAGAAAATGTGATATTTATGTATTGTGGAGTACTACTCTGTCATAAAGAAAGACAAACTTGAGGCACTTTAAGGTAAATGGGCACATCTGGAAACCATAATTTTAAGTGAAGTAAATCAGACCCACAAGTTTAGCACTTTGTTTCTGTGGTGTAAGAAACCCAAAATATAAATAAAGAACAAAATGAAGACTAGATCCTGGGAAGTAGGAAGAGCGTGTTCAAATGGGGTAGTGCACAAGGGAAGGGGAGGGGAAAGGGAAGAAAGGGAAAAGAAATTTTAAAAAGAAAATGGAAGGAAAAAAATGGAAACAAAGTGTTTGTTAATGGTGAGGGGAAGAAGGGTTGTAGGGAGAGAAAGGGAATAGGAAAACAGAAATGAGATATATTATGTACAGGTAGAAATTCCCCATGGTGAATGTGATCACAGTGCATGGCAAAGAAGGACCAATATAAAAAGAAAATAAACATAAAAACAAAAACAAAGAAACTGAGCTTTTTGAATCTTCCATGCATCTGATAATCCATATGCCCCACTCACCCATGGATTACTGGGTCTACATTGTTTAATAAAATAGAGACAAAATATTTTTATAAAATGGAGAAGAAAGAACATCATTAGAAGACTCTAAAATGTTTGTCTTTTCTTTTCTTTTCCTTGCCTATCTTTTCCTTTCTATTTTTTTCTGTTCTCATGAACTTTTAAATTTTATACATAGGATATTTTGTACACAATATGAAGTCAACATTTCTATTACTTACTACCATAACACAAAGATGCTTCTTTTCACATAGACATAGGTTCCCCTCTGGGTAGTTCCCTAGAGAAGTTTGTCAGGTGTGCAGGTGAAACTGCACTGAGGAGGATGCGTTATACTCTCGGTTTCCAAATGCAGGGTGATGCATCATGGATTGATAAGAACCACCTAAGGTGCTTATTTTAGACACAGCTGCCCGAGTCCCACCCTAAAACAGATGATTCAAAATCTTGAGAATGAGACATGGGAGAAATATTCCCACTCAAAAATTTTCCAAGATGATTCTGGCATGAAGCCAGGGTTGGAAAGCACTGTTTTTGGTAGCTGAATCATAGTCCAAAACTCTGAGGACATGGTGAAACAAACAAGATGAAATGTCAGAAACAAAGGTAAATTCCTCAATTTTACAGCAGTACAAATTGGGAAAACCTAGGCTGACAGCAGTAGGTGTTATCTATAAGGTCAGAATGAACCGACTCTGAAACACAGTCTGTTACGACAGCTATAGTAGCATTATGCAGTTTCCAAATCAAGATCCAACTGCTTCTCCTATTCTGTTCTCTAAGCCACCACTGGTTTATGGGGGGATTTTTTGGCTCATGTTCTTGATTTAGCAGTAGCAATTTCCGCTTTCACTTGTGTTGTGTAGTAGCAGTTGTAGTAGTAATAATTTTTTATGCAGTACTTCATCATTCATAAGTTTTCTATGTTCAACATTTAATTTACCCTAAGTAAAAATATCAGTTCAGCTGTATTGATGAAATGTAGACTGTTGGCCGACATATGACACAATGTCTTTTATCCTCCAAGTTCCATTTCCTGTTTGAAGGGTTGGATAATTCATAAGTCAGAAGAGCAAGATGAAAGCCATGTCATCAGATGGACTAGAGTCTCTTCTCCTGGAACAAACTTAACAAGGCCTAGCCTACTGTCTGTAATGGCTTTGTGGCCCTCTCCAGGCAGGCCTCAGAGGGCAAGAGCTTGACCAGTGTCAGGAGTTCCAGGGAGAGAGACCTTGGCTTCCACTTTGCCCTAAGATATTTCTCAGTAATCCAAGTCCTCTAAAGATAGAGCAAATCGCCCTTGCGAAGAGTCTGCAAAACTATTTACCAGGAGTGCATAGGAAAGAAGTTTTGTCCTGGGGACCTCAGAGATTCTAGAAGGGACCGAGTTATGAAAATTGGTCTGTGCTACATTCTGAGGACCGGGGATGCTGGACTAGGAAGTCTAGGGGCAGGAATTCTTGAGAAGACTGATGGCCTCAAGCTTTGGAGGCTCCCTCATTATACCCAACTGGCCAAGAGCAGGACCCTTTTGCCCTCTGGGCCAACATTGGAGATTCTCATGCCTTAGCCTCAGTTACACTATTGGAAACAACTCGATAATCTTTATGCTTTGGGGAGCCACAGGCTCTCTCCTTTTACATTTATTTCATGAGAACTGATGTAGTCATATAACCACAGGTCCTTGGAGTTTAGAACCCACTTGAGGGGGCACTTGGAGGTCATTGGTCCAACCCAGCCACTTTACAGGTACAGAAGGTCAGTAAAATATGTGACTTTAAGCACAAACGTCATTAAATACTGGAGTTGGGAGGGATTTTCGGGCTATCCTCCTCCACACTTGTCTTTCTTTTCTGCTGAATCTTCCATCTCAGCCCTACAGATGTTCATCAGCTGAAGAATGAATGTGTCCTCAGCATGAGATCTTTTACATATAGCTGTAATACACATTCTTTTCAAGAATGCTCTATCCTGCTGGTTAGCTTCTTTGTCCACAGCAGAACAACCTGGCTTTGCGAAAGTCTCCTTAAGCCTGACTAACTTGCTTATTTTTTCTGGCGCTATTATCTCTGCAAGGCCTAGCATTCCCAGTCACAAACACCAGAGGCTAGCAAATGCCTCCCTTGTCCATCTCAAAATTTCTTTTTGAGATTGCTCACTGCTCTTTGAGAAAATTTCCTTTCTCCACTGGAATTTTCCATGGAGTATTCTACCCCAAAGGTGAATTTCTCTAGTGAGGAAATGTGAGTATCCCATTTACAGATTTAAAAAAAAAAAAAAAAAGATCATGACTCTGTTTGCCATTCTTTACAGGAAAAAAAAATTTCCAAACCAGAGCACCCAACTTTCCAATATCTAATTGCCCTAGGAAATGACACTGGGGTAAGAACCAATTTCCCAAAATATATTCAAGGAAAAAAATCTTTGGAAACTATGATGATACAGCCTGAGAGAATGGAATGAATGCGAAAGGGCAGGGTCTTTGGACCAAAAGCCTGGGTTCATCTTCTGTTTTCATTCCTTCGTTCCTAGTCTGTCAGGTCTGCTATTTATAGGGAATGTGGTCCTGAGCAAGTGGCTTAGCCTCTCTGTACATCACATGAGGAGAAAACTTGCATGCTTCATACATTTACTAGAAGTGGTACATGTGTTATTGCTTCTAGGGCATGGTGGGGTGTCTCCCTTGGGAACACAGGGTCAGAAAAGCAGATTTGGAGGCTGGATAGAGGTAAAAGTGAGGGTGCCAGGATAGTAAGAAGATGGGGCATCTGATCTACGTATCTAATCTAGAAATTGTGCAAAGACAGAGAGGCAACAGAATCCCAAAGCTAGCCTGACCCACTCACTGAGGGTCTTGGGAGAATCAGGTTGACTAAGGGTCATCAGAAAGTTAGCATTCTCATTTCTCATTCCAAGCAATAGAACAAAGCTACAAGGATGTGGGGGCCAAACATTGTTTTGGAAATTAAACCATGCAAAAAATTATTAGCATCAGAAAGAGGCATCGTTCTGAAAGATAGTGGTCTTGACCTCATGTTGGTGCTAGGAACTTGCTATTTGACTGTGGGCAGATAACTTCCTCTGTCTACAACTCAAATGCTCTGTTGCTTAATAAAAGGAATGACGCCAGATTTGCTACTTTTTTCTCCTCTGGCTGTGATATTCAGCTATTTCTAGATTGTGGGCATTTTCCATAGTGCTTAATAATGAAAGAAAAGATTATGCTGAATTGTAATTTAAAAAGGAAAAGGATTCCTTATGATTTAACGGAACTAGTGAACTGTGCACTCCATTTCTAGTAATTCCTGGCAAATGTTTTATAACAGAAGCAGCTTGCTTACCCTTTATGGGGATATTTGTAGAAAAGAGGGTACAGATTGTAAGCAGGAAGACACAGTCTTCCTGTCTCCCTGACAGAAATATCTGTCAGGAAGACGTTAAAAATTTTTTTTTATGTCTGATAAGAAAAAGGAAAAGGGTGAAAATGGCATTTGATGTTAATTTTATTCATTCAATACATACATGTGAAGTGCATATTGTGAGCCTGTAGGCCTGGCCCACGTGAATCCCATTTGATTTGGGTGTTCAAGAAGTCACAGTCTAGTGTAGGAGAAGACATATAATAAAAAAATTTACCTTAAAAGACTTAATGAAATAAGAACTGAAGAAAGGAAGGATTCTTACCAAGTGAGGGGATCAGGGAAAGCTTCATAAAGCCTTGTCATGTGAACTGGCCCTTAAAAGATGAGTGAGGTTTAGATAAATAGAGAGTGAGGAAAGGGGGATTCCAGCCTGAACTAATGAGACTGATAAAGGATTATGAGTGGGAAAGTGGGGATATTTTTAGGACACAGAGGTGGCCATGTTGCTGAAACACAGACACATGGGAGGTCTCAGAAAAGTGACCAGGAGTGTAGGATTTGCTTGTTTTTCTTTTGTTCACAATCACTTTCATTTTAATTGAAATTCCTTATGGTTCTTAGTAGAGAGATTTACCCACTATTCTTTTAAGAAACTAAGAACTGCAATCAGATGCCGGGGGAGATAATGTCAGTATTTAATAATCTAACAAAGTGTAATCTGCAGGTCAGGAGCACGGAAGCATAAGAAAATGATAACATTCCTGAAAAATATATCTTGATTTCTTTTGTGCATGTTAATAGTAAGAAATCTATTGCAGCTGCCACAGTGACTGATTGGGGACCCAGATTGTGGAGAGAGTCGTGACAAATCATTTTACATCTTCCAGATCACATAATGAATGGCCTGCAGTGGCTTAAACATGATTTTCAAAAACAAAGATTCTGCGACCACTTATTCAGAGCTGCTTAGGCCCTATTACCAACAGATTCTGTGACCGTAGGCCCAATAGGCTAACTTTTGACTGGCTTAGCTTTTTCCACAGAAACATGTGGCAATGCCGTAGTGCCCTGAGCCACTGTGGGAGCCGGAAAGTGGGAGTGTGGGTGGCATGAGCTGGGGCTGACATCAGGCTCACCCTGCGCTTTCACGTAGGCTTCCTGTCCTCAGTGAAAGACAGTGCTCACTGGCCTGAGAATTAAAGAATTAAAGTGAATATATGTAATTGTTTAAAAATTGGCATTGTTTGTAATGTTTACTAATATGGGATATATTCAATCAAAATGCAGGTTTCCTAGCCCAACCTTGTGTATTCAGCATAACATTTATTGATAGGTCAACAATAGGACAAATTCAGAAAATGTGGACACTCATGGAAAATTGAAAGGAAGGTAAAACTGTTCCTAAATGATTTTTTTGGGAGAGAAAATATATAAGAAACAAAACCCCTTCCCAATTCTTCTTTCACATAAATCACCAAAACCTCAGATTTAGAAAATGCCTCAGAAATTTGCTCTTCCTTGCAATAGCAGAGTATCATTGGCACAGGACTGTCTAGTCCAGCGAGGAGATCCAGTTCCCTTGAGGAGGCTCCTACATTTCAGTGGAGCCACAATCTTCTCCCTTAACTTCTGGAGTCTTAGAAATTAAGAAGCATAAGAGCCCTAGAAATTCATCTGTATGCACCCCTAGATAGCACAGAAATGTCTTTGACAGTCCAGTTCATGGTCATGGTCAGTGAGCTCATGAGACTGAGTGTCTTGTGCTCTCCCTGAAGACTTTCCCACATGAGTTTCTTGGCCCTCTAAAGAGAAGCTGCCATTATGGAACAGATTTTATTTATTTACTTTTTTTTCCTGGTGCTGGGCTTAAAGCCAGGGCCTTGTGCATGGAAGGCAAGAACTCTACCCCTGGACAACAACCCTGGCCCTTGGAGCATACTTTAATGTGAGAAAGTATGATCTTCTTTCTTTGTTGTGGTATTGGTTCTCTATGGCTGATTCTGTCTGTGACCTTGAGCCCAATTCCCTGTCTTTCAGAACCTTACCTTCACAGAGCAAGTCTTGTTTACCTTTGATATGATTACTCATCAGATAAAGAGAAACATAGACTTTTCTCCTTTTTTGCCAGGTATTCCCAGTTCTTTTGTGCATTCTTCACTTTGACTTTTTCCCTCAAATCTTCCCCTCTCTGAACTCTTGTTCACAATATCTGTCTAAAAATATCTTTCCTCTGACATCTTCCTCTCTGAATCCTATCATTCATGGAAACCCATTTGACTTCCCTCTATCCCTCTAGTCCGAGGCACTTTCCTTGACCCCACTTAAAAATGATCAGTCCTCCTTGACACTCTAATGGGGCTCTCCTATCTACCCTCATCATTTTCTGCCTTGCCTAAATGTCTATGGTCATCTAGTAAAGAGAATGTCACAGGTTCTTCTCATTAATATAGTTTAGGAACTGCCAAAGTTATCACTCAGCTTCAACTCAGAGTTTAAAGAGTTTATGACACTCTCTATACTTCATCTTTGACTAAACATTCTACTTAATATTTGCTTCCACGGTGGACATACAGAAAACAGAGCATCATTCCCTGATGTACTGGAATGAGATATTATCTGAGAGACCATACGTTGTTATGAGCAGAAATTAGAAGTCTCAGAGCACAGTAGCTGGACAGTCTTGAGTCCATTGCTTAACTTTCCTGTGCTTCACTTTATTCTACATC
This sequence comes from Dinomys branickii, assembly GCA_004027595.1. NCBI lineage: Eukaryota > Metazoa > Chordata > Mammalia > Rodentia > Dinomyidae > Dinomys > Dinomys branickii. The sequence continues at coordinate 16,382 of PVLD010017752.1, read as the reverse complement.
TTAGATGAGGATAATAATATCTTCAAAGTGGGAGTGTTTTGAGGATCGAATAAAGTACTTATGTGACAGTGCCTGGCTCACAAGAGCTGCCTCATAAATATGAGACGGAGCCAAGTAAGGTAGAATAAGAGTTCATCGTGACCTCTTAAATTAAAGAAGTTGACATGAATGTGTAGGATTATGCTTAATTGAGGAAAAACGTGTTCTCTGACAGAAGAACAGTAAACAACTATTATACAAGAAGGAGGATGACAACTCGTGCTCAAAATAAATATCAGAGCACCATAGAAATATCAGGAGGCATTATATAGAGAATGCAAAATTTAGAAATCAATCTCAACTCCACAATGTTCAGTGATATTACCAAAATTCCTCAGGCTTTGTTTACAGGTTTTTGTTTTAAAACTATCGTTGTGTGACCTTAGATATTACAGCCTAGGTCTTCTGTGCAAATCTAGAGGTTTGGAATATGTGACCTTAAAGACCCCACCCAGTTATATTATTCTGACTATAGCATGTTAGAAGAAATACAACTATACTATGTAGAAGATGATCCACTGCATTTATGAAGAATTGCAATAAATATTGGGAAATGCTATGAAAAATTTAACTCAGTGAGGTCATCAGGCATGAGAAAGAATACTATTGTATGGGCGGGAATGTGGAGGTGCAGGGACCTCGATGATGTGAATTGCCTTTTAACATTTCCACTGAAGCCTGAACCAGAGCACAGTGACTTAAGTTCCATAAAGTGATCTTTCTCGTTATCTGAGATGCATAGTCCGGTTCTCAAGGAAAGCTTGGGAAATCAGATATTTAGGAAAAGAGTACAGGCTCGAGCAGATGGCTTCATGAAGGTCTTCCCAGCCCACAGGCTGTCCAGCACTTCTCTGCTAGGTTGGCTCTCAGGCAACTTCCTGGCTCTGTGCGCTGGCCTGCTTCTACTTCCTCTCAGTTTCACCCAATATTACTTAGCAATATGACTCAGAGCCAAACGAGCAGGCAAGACTCCTAGTTTTGCAGTGTTTTGTTATTGGCAGTTCAACAGCATTTTTGCATGGTGGCAGTGTGCTTTACAGAGCACTTGATTAGTAGTTCCTTCCAATTGTTTTGAGTAGCAATTGTTCCATTTCGAAGATGGAACTGTGGAGACCCAGAAAAAGGAAGGCTAGTCAGCACTAGAATGCATAAGCTCTCAAGCCTCAGGGCTTTACTGTTATCTTTTTATTATTCGGTATACACTATTATCCTCTGACGTGTTCTCATTCAACGAATATGAGAAGTAGATCGCATGAATGTGAGAGGCAGAGAAAGTAGTAGCATACATGCCAGAGAATTTTATGTAGATACCAGAGCTACAAGAAGAATGTACAGACTTCAATGGATGGTGTAAACATCAGATAGCCTTGAAATAATTGTGAGAGGGATGCACACAGTATTTAGCCTGGGCCAAGTTTTGTGACATGAGTGCCGTGGTCTTGGAGCTGTAGGACTCTGTCCAACGCATCCTCCTTGAAAAATCTAGAAGGACTTAAGGAACAAGAATGAGATGAAGGAGGAGCATTCAGAGACCTGAGTTCTGCTGTTGCAGTACCATAAGCTCCTTTGTGGGGCCCTGGGCACACATTTTTCCAGTTTAAGGCCTTACTTCTGTCTGTGTTGAGGCAAGTCTGTAGGCATTGGTGGGCAACAGTTGTGGTCAGTTTTTAGGTGCACAGCTTCTTTTTTTTCCAATGTCAATGAGTGGTATCAGTTCACTGTACATGAGTAGGTACAGTGCAAGGTCAGGCTCACAAGATCTGTAGGGTTTCAGGCGTTAGGATGATCCTAAAGATCAGACCACAACAGCCCTACCATGGCTCAGTAGTGTGTAGTTGTTATGGTTGATATATGGTGTCAACCTGGAGTCTAGAGGTTTGGGTGAGTGACTCAGCAGGAAGCCAGGGTGTTTACCTTGTGTACATTCTGAGCCTGTGGAATAGGAAGGCATGGAGACTGTGTGAGAGGTACACGTCCCCTGGGTGGGGGTAGGCTGTTTACCATGTAAGGGAAGAAAAGAGGCTGCTTGCAGCCATTCCTCCCTTTTGCTGGTTGTTTTGCTGTGCTCTGCTGCCATGAACAGTTTGCCCTCTGCCATGTGCCACTCTGCCTCTAAGCCAGCCAAGTATGGACTGAAACCTCCACAAACTATAAGCTAAATAATGCTTTCCTTCCTTCATTTTGGGTGTTGGGTATTTTGTCTCGGAAACGAGAAAAAAGTAACCAAGACAGTAGTCAACACATACCTGTTACGGAAATGTATTATTGTACCAGCAGAGGTTAGGCTGAGCTATGAGCAACAAAGACAGGAAAGACAATGGGTTGGATAAGATAGTTTGTTTCTCCAACACTGTAGCATCACAAAAATGTCCTTGTCCTGGTTCCCTGAAACCATGCATATGTTAGGTTTCATGGGAAAGCAGAATTAAGGATGAAGATGGAATTAAAGTTGCTAATAGCCTGACTTGAAAATAGGGAGATTGTCTACGGCCATACCACCTTGAACGCGCCCGATCTCGTCTGATCTTGGAAGCTAAGCAGGGTCGGGCCTGGTTAGTACTTGGATGGGAAAATAGGGAGATTGTCCTAAATTATCTTTGTGAGCTTGAAATAATCCCAAGAGCCCCTGAAAATGAATGAATCAGAAGATAGAAAGACAGCTGAGCAGCACAGGAAGCATTGGCTTGGTCTGGTGGAAAGCAAAGGCCAACATTCAAGAACTGTGGGCAACCAGCTTCTGAAACTGGGAAGAAATTAGACAGCCTCTTTTCCCCAACAACTCCCGCAGAGGAATGGACCCTCCTGACACCTTGCTTTTAGCCCAGTGATATCCCTGTCAGACTTCAGTTCCATAGAACTATGAGACTAAAATGCAATTGTGTTGTTAAGCTCAATGCTTATAGTAATCTGTCAGAGTGGCAATAAGAAACAAATATAGCCTCCTAAAAGACACCTGAGGTGAACAGACTGAAGACAGGTGTAACGTCATAGACCAGGTACCAAGGCTCCTTCTCTCTTGTTACTCTGTTGTGTCACTTCCACTCATAAGACTACCTCAAGGCCAAGCAGGGCTGCTGCAGCTCCAGTCATTACATCTGTATCTGAACAGAAAAAAAGGGTGGAGAGAAGCGAAGTTTCTGAAAGTCATACACATACCTGCTGATTTCAGATTGCCAGGATGTGATCACATGGCCATATAAAGCCACAAGCAAAGCTAGGAAATGCAATCTTTGATATGGCTCATTTTCTGCCCAGCCAAATGCCAGGTTAGTTATTGAGGAAGGACACTGAATGATGAGTATCAGTCATATACTCTGCCTCAGTCACAGCACAACAGTTTTCTCCCTTTCTGTCAAATAGAGATGCTTTTGTGAGCGTCTGGATTCTAGTCTCCCAATCCACTTTCAGTGTCCAGCAAAAAGGCATGTGGACTCTCCATGTGTGATTCACTTATCTCCCAACCCCTTCTTCTTGACCTAGCATCCACTATCCCCGTGTCCCTCTCCACAAAGCTGCCTTCCAGAGCTGGGTGTTCTCCACTTAGAGCCTTGCTGTTTCTGAGCAGGCAAAAACTCATCACCTTTTGCCTATTTTTTTCTGCTCATTTGGCACACTGTTGAGATAGGCAGTGTAAGTCTAATTTTGCCCAATTCCTTCCAGATAAGGAAAGGTGGAGTGTGGTGAGGTGAGGTGGCTTGTCCATTGTCACAGATGGTAAACCGCAAGGCGATAACGCCAAAAGGCATTTGGAAGAGAATCTGCTGCCTCCTGTCACCAGAGTCTTTGTCTGTGGCTCACTAGGCCTCTGCATGGGAAACGAATTTGCTGATCATATTCTGGGGTTCATTTTCTAGCTGAGCAAGAATTGTGGTGGTTGATAATCTACTCTCTGGTTCCAAGGGTGTAAAACAGAGAATGGGGTGGGGAAGAAGAGGTAGAGCACAAGGAAAAGGTTGGCTGTACTGCGAATGTCCTTATTAGTATCCAGGTTAAGATGTTGGCATTTGCAGATGGATTCTTTCCATAAATCCAGCCAATTTCCCTATCCCCACCATCACCAAAATCTCTATTTCTGTGTCCTCAGCAGAGAAAAGTTAGAATTTTCTTTAACTTGTCCCTTGGTCACCAGTTTATTTTACCCATCTCCACCGTATAGTTATTACCAAACTTTGTGGATTATATCTCAGCCTGGTCTCACATCCATTTCCTTCTTATCATTCCCAGGGCCACTGTCCTGTGTTGTTCTGTTTTGTATTTTAGTGGCTGTCCTCCGGTCTATCCCTCTTTCCTTCTTCCTGGAACGCTGCCTAACTAAGCTTTCTAAAATGTACCTGATAGTCTCACCACTCAGAACATTCCATTGGCTCTCCCATTACCTAAGAACCCCACACACGCCTGCCCTACCCTGCTGTGCCATTTGTGTGCACATGCGATCTTTACGTGGCATTCTCTTCTAGCACCACTCAGTATCCAGATCACACACAGCTGTCCATAGTGAGCACAAATGCTACTCTATTCACGAAACCTTCTTTGATATCCTTCCCATGTTTCCAAAAAGTACCACTCATCCCCAAAGACCCCTTAGGATTATACTTTTCCAATTATACTTATGTGTTTATTTGCATAATTAGTGGCTAAGGTCTGCTTCCACCAATCCTTGTGTAAGTTCCATGAAAATTCTAGTGCATCTTTTTTTTCTTTTTCTGGTCACCATTACGTGACTGAGACACACAGTGCCGGGCACTTCATAAATGTTGAATAAATGAATGAATCTTTCAATTGTTTTACTTTCCACAGTTGCTTGATCCTATCTGTATGACTTGAATATTTTAGTAGATAAAGTTTGAAACTTTTTTTATAATTAAGCATTCTCTTCATCGAAAGAGCTCACTGAAACAAGCAAGCAGATGGACTACCTAAAGAGTTCAAAGCCAAGTCTGTGCTACACAACGGAAAATAATGATGTATCTTAAATTTGTAACTTGTAATTCTCGATAGCAGTTCATTTATTGCTCACTTTTTCAATACTATGTCCAGGGTAACAGATCTTAGCCAGACATATATTTAGAGAGATATGCTCACTATATTCATTTCTGTCTATCTATAGATCTATGTATGTATGTATGTATGTATGTATCTATAAACCTATGTATGTATCTATCTATATCAACTCTCTTAATATGTAAGAGAGAAAGAGAAAAATGAGAGACTCCATATATTCCACCTCTTTACAACCCAAAACTTCAGCAAACAACTAACAAAGAAATAAAGTTATTCTGAGTCAGAAGTTCATATGGAGAGCAGCTCAGTATATTTTTTAAAAGCTGCTTATGTGATTCCATTCATCATGGTTTCTTACTGCCACCTCCTTGGTCCCTTCCCCGATAAGGGCTATAACATCCACTTTCTGTCTTGTATTAAATTTATTAGTGAATATGTATCATACTGTGGATGTATGCATTCAGGAAGCGAACAGCAAATGAATGAAATGTTATGGAGGATCACACATTAAAATTTAGGAACTATCACTGGCTTCCTTTGCCTAGAGAAAAATTGGCTTTGGGTTATTCCAGCAGTCCAAACTCTTTCCTCTATTAGAGAGAGCTCTTTTGATAAAGAAGGTGCATTGTTACATTTTTTAAAAGTTTCAAAGCAAAACCCAAACATTTCCAAAAGCAAGCAGATGGGCCCTGCAGGTAGCATTCACTAACTAGGGTGCTTTCAACAAACTGCCCATTGTAAAATTGGTGCTAGGGGCTAGTGTCTGGCTTGTCTTTCTAAGATGTATCTCAGGGAATGAAGAGAGAGAAGTAAAGGGGAGGAAAAAAAAGACAGCCCCTAGGTTACCACTGGAGGGAAACTGTGTCTAAAGATGAAGAATGTAGCTAAAGACCAGCTGATCTGTCTCACCTTTCATCTCTATTACTACCTGCACTCTCGTGTGGGGCATCAAGCTTCATTTCCTATTAGGATTCTTTCAAAGCAAGGAGCGTGCTGCCTCCTTTTTACCTCCCTCCAGCATCCAAAGGCATTTCTGATCTCTTTAGCTGGAACCCACTGAGCAGGGCCGAGACCTCTTTGCCTCCCTGTGCTCTGAGAAGGAGTTGGCAGGTGACCTGTCTTGCAGAGGGAGCGGGGAGTGCTTTGCCCAAATTAGCATCACAGAGAGAGTTCTGAGGCTGGGCTTCTGGCCTCAAGAGTCTGGCTTTGCCTCTCAGTGGTAGTCTGAAGCTCTCCTCCTGGGGGTTCAGGAGCAAGATAGAAATAGTATGAGTTAACCTACCATTCAGCACGCAGAGAGGTGGCACAGAGAGGGTGGCCTCTATAACAAGTGCAATAAAGAGCAGATCATTCCAAATCTACACACACATGCATCCCGGCTGGGGTCCAGCTGGCCTGGGGTCTGAAAGAAACTGACTTTGGAGGACACACTGTTACTCCTTTTCCTCGAAGTAGATAGTGAGGAATAACGCATTCTCTTGGACAGAGCATAATTATGGTATTGTTTTTTATGGTACTGGGCATTGAACCCAGGGACCCTCTAGTATTGAACTACATTCCCAGCCATTTAATTTTTTTTTTTTTAATTTTGAGACAGAGTCACTAAGTTGCCCAGGCCAGCCTAGAACATGGAATTGTGCTCCTTCTGAAGACCTGGGATTACAGGTGTGTGCCACCACGCCTAACTTTCTCTGCACTTTTTACTGTGGGAAGACTACAGTTCAGAGTGGTTTGGCTTTTGCTATATTGGTCTTTACTTCACTTTTTTTCCCCAGGAAATAACACTGAATCAAAAGACAATTCAAGGCCTGCCAAGAGCAATGTAATTATCTGCTCTGGAAGCACTGGCCAGCTTTACAAATTATTGGCCACCAAGGCCTTTTTCTTATGAGTCATTGATAGGCAGAGGACACTTCTAGTTTAAAAATGTGGCTTCCACAATAGCAGTGCAGCAGTAGCTCTGTCAGAGTACTTACTGACAAGCCTCTCTCCTCCTCATAGGGAGACGCCTAGGGCACAGAAGCAAGGATTCCCTCCTTAGCAAACCACAACATGTCGTCATAGAAAAGAAAGAATACACTGCACTCGAGGTGCAAGAAGACACATATTCGAGAAAGATCACTGTTCATTCTGGGCGTTGAGTCATTTTCCACACGATCGTGAAGGCTGGAGTTAGTGGAGACAAATGAAAGCAGGTGAGCTGAAACTCTGGCTGTCTCCGCCAGACAAAAGCACTGCTCTCTGAAGGGTTTTGTCCTTCAGTTGGTGGAATATACACATGTGTGGGCCAAGCCTCAGGCTTGGGGATGTGAGCACCATGGACATGGCACTCACCAACAATTTCCCTTGCTGTTGGTCAAGAACAATTATCCTTTTCACTTCAAAGCATCCTCTGTCAGCCTCTTGTTTAAGCCTGTTTTGATTGGATACCAGTTCTTTAACCCTCAGTGTCAATTTTCCTTGTTGACCCTTCCCCAAGCCTTTGCCCAGCAGGACTCTTCTTTCTGTTAGAGTAAAAGGCTATCCTTCAGGGGACTCTGGGCATCCATCATGAAAGATGAAAGCCACTTATGCTCACTTGTACTTTACAATGTATGAGGGAGTTGCCTACTCATAAAACCACATAAAATCGTGGTCCCTTTTACAACTCTTATGTTTGGATGCTGCTGTATAGTGCCACTACCCGAGGGCTTAGATGGTAAGGTCCCACTGCATGTGGTAGGCCCCCAGAATCTATATACTTTTAGCTCTTTCTCTCCTTTAGTTTAATGTGGGAATCGATGGTCTGCTTTTCTCTCCCTCTCTATTATAATTTAAAACCGCACCAGTTCTCACACCATTCACGAAAGCCAAATGGTGGAACACATGGATATAAAGACTGTGGTATAGGCATACAATTGCATATTTTTCAGCCGTGAAAAGGAGCCAAGTGCTGATACGTGCTCCTGCACGAATGGGCTTTGAAAATTGAAAATATTATGCTGATTAAAAGAAATTAGATACCAATATCACACATCTTAGGTTTCCACATGAAACGGACTAGGCTAGGTAAATTCATAGAGACAGCAGAATGGTGGTCACATGGACCTGCAGGGTGGATGGAGTGGAGTACATATTAGTAGGTTATGGGGCTTCCTTTGGTGGTGATGAAAATAGTTGGGAACTACAGTGAGACAATATTGTGAGGGTACAGGATGCCCCTGACCTGTTGGTGTTAAACAGCTGATTTTTCTTTGTGTGAATTTCCTTCCATCTCACTTGGATTCTGTAACATCCTTTGGAGTTAGACATATACCCCCCCCAGACACACACACACACGCACGTGCACGCACACACACACACACACACACACACACACACACACACTGCATGCTCCTCTCCCTTGGGTATCACTTTAAGGGGTTGCCCATGTTATCAAAACATGGAATTTTATTTTCATAATTTCAACCATATGATGTTTTTCATTGCACCTTATCTTAAATTATAAGCACAAACCACTGGTACCTGGATTTTTAAATCCAGAGCAGTGTCTTGGTAACATGATGAAAGTTGAATTGTTGTCAAGAAGTATGTGTGTTCACTGGCAGAATGCAGTGCTGTCATTTTGGGTGGCTCTGTAGAATGTGTATGCTCAGAATCCAATCTGAAAACTAAACAACTGTCCAGGCTTTAAGAAACAACAGTGAATGATACTCAGATCCTGCTGCCAGAACAGACTGAACTGTACTCGGAGCGATTCCTTTCTGACAGAACTCACCCAGCTGAAGGGAAACTCCTGGCATTATGGCAGCATGGGGGGTATATTTTGTCTCCTATTGCCACTGTAACAAGCATGTGGTGTAAAACAATATTAATTCATTATCTTACAATTCAAGAGACCGAAAGTTCTACAGTGGGCTCTTTCTTTTGGAAGCTTGAAAGGAGAAACGAAGAATTCTCTTTGCCTAGAGTCTCTGACGTCTGTTCACATTTCTTGGCTTCAGGCCCCACTGCAATCAGACCTCTATATTTTTATCTCTCCTTTTCCGGCCCACAGTTTTGTGCGCCTCCTTCCTTACTAGAAGAATGCTTCTGATTATTATACCTGGCTCAATCTAGAATAATCTCCCTACCCCAGGATCCTTATCTGGAATACATCTTGAAAGCCTCATCTGCTAAATAAGACAACATTCACAGATTCCAGAAGTGAGAACATAAGTTTCTATGTGCATCATTATTTTGCCTAACACAGAATGTGAAACTTGCCGGGCCTGGTGGTGCATCCCTGTAATTCTAGCACATGGGAGGCTGAGACAGGAGGATTTCTATGAGTTTGAGGCCAGCCTGAACTATATAGCGAGCCCCTTCTCAAAACGCCAAAATAAATAAATTTTTAAAAAATAGAAAATTGAAGCTTACAAAAACTTAATCACAAAAGTGAACATCCACTTTCTTGTATCTGAGCTTATTCACCCTTGGAATACAGTTTCTGTGATTGTCGTCATATAGTCGTGCATGACCTTAGCATCATCTTCAAAGCATTTTCCTCTGGCTTTCTGGTCTGTATTTAATTTTTAATCAAATGCAAAGCCCTATAATTAAAAAATAAAAGTAGTAGTCACGCAAACTTAAAACCATTAAGCAGTGTGAAAGAGATAAAGGCAAAAGGAGTTTTTCTTTCTCCCTTCATATTTTTTTCTCAAAAGTCCATTTATATCAGGTCTATTAGACTGGCTATGAGTCCTGGAGACCCAAAATGAAAGCTACTTCAAGATAGATGCATGTTCAGCTTTCTTCTTGAAAACATCCAGAGGAAAGCAGTCCAGAGTTGATGTGGTGTCCTGTTCTCCAACATGCTCAAGTACCAGGCTCCCATGCGGCTTGTATCACTGCTGTCCCTAGTGTGCAGACCTCACCCTCATGGTCCAAGATGGTGACTAGAGTGCCAACCATCACACTAACATTCCAGGGATAAGAAAAGACCAAAGAACACACTTCTCACTTTTTTTTAGCAAGGTGACCAGGAGCTGCTACAGAATACTTCTGTTTATACTGCATTGGCCAAATTCATCTCATCATCACTCACATTTGCAAGAAATACATGTTACCATTATATTTATTTTTAGTACATAATCTTTTTAGAATTAAAACAAACAGGATCACCATGCTAGACTATTCACATCTTTGCCAAACTACCGTGGACATACAGACACCCTTAGCTGTGTTTACCAGTGGAATAGTATTTCAGTTTATGGATATACCACTATTGTATTGTTTGACATTTAGATGATCCCTTTTCCCTTTTTATCAGCCTGTGTTATAATCAGCCCTGTGGCAAATAACATTCTTGACCATCCTTCCAGTGTTTTTTGTTAGTGGCCTTTCTCTGTTGTCCTTTCTATTAGCTTGGGATCTCCCAGAGGTCAGATCTGAGGCACAGGGAATGTATCATTGTGCTCTACTAGAGAATCTCATCTCAGGCAATAGGAGCAGGCAGAGCAGGGAAGGAGAAGTCCATATAAACAAGGCTTCTGAACTGGAGCTTGTGAAGTGCTTCTGACCGTCAGTTACACATCTGGTTTCAGCACCACAGAGCTTCCCTTACTGGTCTCTTCAGTCAATTTGTGTTCCCGCCACCTTATGAAGGGTCTGTGCATGTCTGGCTTAGCTTATTACAGGACCCTTTAACAAAGCCTCAGGTTCCATCCCCTCCGCTCTCTACTCTGTACTCATGATTATTATCAGAGAGAAAGCGTGAACAAGCTTGGTGTGTGTGATTCTCCACATGAAATCGGCGGCATCCAAACTCCTTAGCCCCGTGTCTCAGCTCTTGCTCCCCGACTTCCCCGCATCATCACCTCAGCAGAGTCCTCCCATCTCAAGCACTGTGACCCAGAGGACCTCTGTGACTCTGTGCAGACTCTGTGCCCCGCTCCCCCATTCCATCATGCGTGTTCCTGTCCAGAGCTGGTTCGTCTTCCACTCCCCCAAACAGTACACACACCACACTGCGGTGTGAGGCAGGAGGCAGCCTCAGAGCCAACAGAGGGGGCTGGGGCTACCTGGAAGCAGACAGAGAGGTCAGTTTACAGCAGCTTTGGGAATCTTACCCTTTCATACCCTACTTTCTGCAACACTCAGCCCATAGCATTCCTCTTACTTTCCTTAAAACACATTTCTCTTTGAATAAAATACCCTTGCTATTTTACTTCTTGTTCAGGTCAATGGGGAATAGATTTAAAATGCCAAAATTTAATTTGTAAAGTTTAATCACACAGGGTAAAAATAATTTCTGTGAATACCTTGATTTACATTAAGGAAGCAACGCTAATGTGCTGACATATTTAATTGGTTACGTCATCTGAATAACTTTGGTTTTAGTTTTTTGGACAGACCAACCCAAAAGATGGATTTGAAAAGCTTAACGTCTGTGTGTCCTGGGAAATAAGTTACTTACATTTTCTGGAAAGCGTATTCAACAATGCAGCAAGAGTTATTTATAGATGAACAAGTATTTTCCAGACATGGAATAAAGTATGTATTTTTTTCCACCAGTGGAACTAGGACTGGTGAAGAAGGTAGCCAAGGAACTGGGAAGTCAAGACTCAGAGGATAAAGTGTACTACGGGACTATATTTGTAGGTTACCCAGGGAGTGGGGATGTGTGACACTTGGATGTGGGATTAAAAAACCAGTGACAAGTGAGGTAAATCAAGGAGCTATCTGTGCCAGACATTCATTCATGTGTTTCTTTAACCTTTATCTAATAAATCACTTCCTTTTCTTCATTCAGCGAACCTTTATGAGGAGCTATGACAGGCCCTCTTAGTTGGTCCAACACTTGTGCCTAATTACCTTTGAAACAAGGATGGCCCTTTGACCTAATTCTAGTTGAGAAGGTAAAGGGATACAATAGATGCACAGATCCTCAGAAATATTTTGATTCTCTGACACAAAAGCCATCATTTTTCTTTCTTCTTTTTTCTGCAGTAGATTGTAAGGGCAAGAGTTGGAACCAGAGCAGCTGGAATGAAAGCATGAGGAGAAACCCAGCTACTTTTGATTGAACGAAGTTGCAGTGACTTCTAAACTAACACCAGCAATTACCCACCTTTAAATAGTTTATGTGAAGAAAAAAAGAAAAACCTTCCATCTATTTAAGCCACTGTAGTGTTATCACTGTTACTTGTACCTGAAGGAACTCTAACAAATTCAGGAGCATACTTCTGAACAGGCCTTTTGTTTGGGGGTTTCTTAATAAAGTCATCGGTTGCAAGAAAGTTAAAGAAAAACCCACTACAAAGAATCATGTGATAATATCTCTTCAGTGACTCCTCTTTACTCAGTGAATGAAGCCCTCAGATTTATAACTGGGAGATTGGCACAAGAGTTATAGGTGTCTGGCCCCCTGTCTCAGCACCATCGTATATTTCTTTAATGAAGTGTGAGACTAGAACTCCATAAATTCACATAGTAGCAGAAACAGGCAGTCGCTCGTCAGAGGAGCTATTCAGGGAGTCCAGCATCACTCTTTGCGTATTAGAGAAGTTCACAGCTGGTTAAAAATAGGCTTGGAGAGAAGTCGCTTTTAGACCACAGCTCATTTTGGATTTCTCTGGAGCCCCATTCTGGGCCACAATGTATTTCCTTTTTTCTTTCGTTCTAGTAAGAGCACCCAGGCGGTTCAGACAATAGGCGTACAGTTATCTTTAGTTCTGCTGTGTGCTGAAAGCAGAACTCTGAAGAATCAACAGTAACCCCTTGGGCACGTGGAGTGTTACAGCTTTTTAATAAGCAGTAACAGTGATTGAGACTTTACAGTGGGCCAGCCTCTGTGCTTGCTTTAAATTCTCAAAACTAGTCTATAAGAAAAATACTACTAATAACCTCCTATCTGCAAAGAGGAACAAAAAATTGAGAGCAGATAAACAACTTGTTTATGATCACACAGCTCATAAGCAGGAGTCTCAGGATTAGAAGCAAGGTCATCTGCCTGCCTTCTGAGACTGCTATCAGTGTCAGTTCATGCAAGCTCATAGGGATTTCTGCATCATTTCATTGTGACTTCCAGGTAAGGCTTGTTAGAGAGCAAGGCAAGGGTGCTATACCTGTTTATGGAGGAGAAAACCCAGGACCAGTCAGTTGAAATGATAGTCCAAAGCCAACCAGTCCATGCACATGAAAGCTAGGACTGGAACCAAGTCTTCTGACTTTCAGTCCTGTGCTCGCTGCGAACAAACCTTGTGTATAGGTAGCACAGGTAGGAAAGAACACACTAAATGTGTTTTTAGTTGTTTTAGAAAAAACAGCTTCTAGCTGACTATAGGGATTCAATAGAAGACCCTGTCTCAAGGTAGGCCAGGGCTACCCTGATTTATATTGAGGGGTTTTTAGAGAGAAGTTCCTATTTACCACTGGCGTTTAAAATCCCAAATATAACATTGTTTTCACTGTTAATTGAACAGTCCTTCAAATCATGGGAGCAGAGAGCAAGCTTGAAGGGATAGATGTCTTTAATGGGAGTACTGCCAAGTTAGCTGGTAAAGCTAATATAATATCTGTTTGAACATTTAAATTATCCAGTGACAGGGAATCCAAGAGTTAGTTTATAACTGCTGAGTGTAGGTATTGTACATGCAAATTTTTTTTAAATACCTGAGTTTTGAAAAATAAAAGTGGCCTGCCCACCTTTTCAAGCACAGCGGTAATCAGAAGAGAGCTCTGAGGAGGTAATAATACCTTGTATTTTAAATACTACCTGTCTCTGAAGAGCTCAAAGCACTCTATAATCATTTCCTGATTATGAGATTCTCTAAACTTCCTGGGTCAAAAAGTTACAAAGTTTGTATCTTAAGAGCTTGGCCTCAGTTTCCTCCTTGGGAACTGGTGGTGGAAGAATTGGCGACTGCTGACGGGTTCTGTCCCCACCTATGCCTATCCCAGGGGCCCCTGGCCCTGTCCTGCTTCCCAGCTTAGTCTCTTCATGTTTTCTAAATCGAATTGCTTAATTTTATGACATGAAACTGTGATTCTTTTTTTCTTATGAGAAGTGCTTCATATTGCTGAGCTGGAGGCTGTCGGCGTAGTTTGGGTGGGACAGGGGCCCTTTAGTCAGAGTTGCTCCACATTTATATGCTTTTATTCACTAGAGAATAGTGTGAGATTTAATTTCTCATGAGGATTTTTGATTTTTTTTTTTTAACTTGAAATCTGGTCATCCAGGCTGATCATGTCATTTCCCTGCTGGAAAAATGGAACAAGGGTCATTTACTTAAAACTTTACTTTGCTGTTATTCAGGGATCTGCTGCAAGGTCTTGGTAACCACAGGTCACTTTTTGTTCTGATGTCACTTTCATAATAGAAAATCCCAGATAGAGACCCAAAGCCATGGGCTCACAACTTGGGTGGTTTAAATCCTCCAGCAGAATAGTCTTCCTCCTTTCTTAGAGTTAAAGGGACTAATTTTACGTGGGAACAATGGATGAGACCATGCAGGAGGAAGGAGGTGCCATTAGTATGTGCCATTGACACCTAGCCCCCAAATGGTTCTCCACCTCATCTAGGTCACCAAGAAAAAAAGTGCAAGTACCGACATGCACATAGATTTATCTAGCTACTGCCTCCCAGTGTGCACAAAGCAAGCACATATATATGCATTTTGTTAGTTCTCCAAAGAGGAAGGGAAGAGTAGTTATTATCAGCCTCATTTTCTATGAGAAAATCAAGGCACGGACTAAATGGATCTTGACTCAAATCATGGCCTGAATCGGTGGTGTCGGCTTGTTGTGTCCTTTTGTGTTCTGGAAGCAAAGTCTAAATAGCAAGCTTTGCTGAGAGTGCAGTGTACTTCCCTGTGTACTAGCTTCTTGGAGGCTCTGGATGAGGCTGATTTGTAAGGTGGATGCACGTCTCAGCTTCTATGCCATACTGGGGTTGCAAGTGAAGATAGGGTGTGTAGATTGGGGGTAGCGTGTGGTGGAGAAGTGTGCAGTGGATGTGTGGTGAGTGATGTGTAATGGGCTTGAACTCCAAGTCATGGAGATGTATGGTGTGATCGTTCTAGTGTGGTGCTTGCCATCCTGGCTTCCAGGAAAGCTAGAGGCAAGGCAGGGTCCTGGCTTCGTTAGGGAACCAGCAGTATCCTGGGTACTAGTAACCATTTGAAGCCATTTTTGGATTTATTCCTCTTTCATATTCTCAGAGTGTTAGTTACCTCATTAAAAGTTGTCCCTGACATTGCTCCAAGAAAGATACACAGTGGTCAGAAACATGGGACAAGATGCTAACATCATTAGTCACTGGAGAAATGCAAATCAAAACCACAATGTGATGCCACAGTCTACTCATTAGAATGACCGTCATAACAAACAAACAACAACCAGAAAATAATAAGTGCCAGCAAAGGTGTGGAGAAAATCGAGCCTTATGTAATGCTGGCGGAAGTGCAATAACCAAGGTTCAGCCTTGTAGAAAATATTGGTAGTTCCCCAAAAAGTTAAACATAGAATTGCTATATGACCCAGAAACTGTACTTCTAGATGTATACCCTGAAGGGTTGGAAACAAGGACTCAAATGGATAATCATAAATCAATGTTCACACAGGCATTATTCACAATAGTCCAAAGATGAAAAAATCCCAATATCAATCAATAACTGAACAGATAAGCAAATTGTGATGCATACCTGTGATGATTTATTCTGGACATCTCCCTAGATCCTCAGGTGCTCATAGGTAGAGCTTTGCACAGGTGATTGGATTAGGAGGGCACAATAGCTGACCAGATGTGAGAACGCAGAGTCTGGTTAGAACTGGGGTATTGGGGCATGACCTGGAAGGGCAGATCTCTCTCCCTGGCTTCTCCCTTTGCTCTCTTCTTCCCAGGTGCCTTGATGGGAGATTTTCTTTCAGAGAGGCCCTTCCCCCACACAGATGCTGCCCTGGAGCTGTCCCACTATGGACTGAAGCTTCTAAAAAACACGATCCCAAATAAATCTCTCCTTTAAAATGCAGGCATTGCTGCCTCGAGGCTGTGGCCTTCTGCCTCTCCACTCTGTGGGCGGCTACCAGTGGGGAGCGGTGGGGTGCATCGGCACCCACATCAGAGCCACAGCAACTCCCAGGGATCCAGCCAAGGAACAAATGGGAACTGGAGCACAACAGCAAGAGAGAGCTGCAGATGGAGGTGGCTCACACGACACCACGCCCTTCTCACTCCAGCATCAAGTAGGAAGCATGAACTGAGTTACTGGGCTTCGGCTCTCACCCTGAACGCCCTCTGTGAGCACCTTGAGCCTCGGCGGCCTGCACAATCACCACCTGTTCCTGACAGCAATGGGACGAGTCCACAGGCTTTAGGACTC
>PVLD010017751.1:0-40973 GCA_004027595.1 Dinomys branickii | reverse complement strand
CTCCAAGCTCTTCTTGATTTCATGGTTTCCATTGAGAAGTCTGCTGTGATTCTGATGGGCTTTCCTTTATAGGTGATCTGTTTCATTTCTCTAGCAGCTTTTAATATTGTGTTCTTTTGCTGGATATCTGGGATCTTGACTATTATATGTCTGTGTGTGTTTTTCTTTGGGTTATGGATCGTTGGGGTTCTATATGCCTCGATTAACTGTACCTCAGTATCTTTTACCTTGTTTGGGAAATTTTCTGCTATTATTTCAGCAAATATTCTTTTTATATCGTTTGTGTGGTCTCCTGCTGTTTCACTCACTCTTCTTACTCGAATATTATTGCATTTTGCCTCATCTTGCAGCTGTTGGATTGATTTTTCTTCTGTCTTTGTAATTTTATGAGATCCTTCCTTTCACGCTCATAAGCTGTCATGCTGTCTTCAAGGTCTGAAATTCTATCTTCAGTTTCATTTAAGCGGTTTTGCAAGCTTTCTGTGGAAGATTTCAAATCCTGGCAATCTCTTTGGACCTGTTTCATTCTTGGTAATTCATTCCTAAATTGCTCTTGTAATGTTTCCATTTGTTTCCTATTTTCTTCTAATCTGTTATCTATTTCTTCTCTGTGTTATGGAACATTTCTTCCGTTATAGTTTTCAGTTCATTTTTTGTCTGAGAGATCATTGCAGGTATGTGGCTTATTTCTGCTTTAAGCTCTTTTATGGCCTGTTGGAGTTTTTTCATTTCGGATGCAATCGTTTCATAACTTGCAGGTGTGTGGCTTCCTAGTTCCCCTGTATCCTCGCATTCAGGACTTGTTCTGGGTGGGGTTGAGTACTGAGACTCCATTTTGTTCTTCTTTCTGCCCATTTTGGGTGTCAGATTCAAAATATTGAGCAATAAATTACCCATGCAGTTCACCAGGCAAAGGTCTACTACAGAGGCTGCTCCAATGACTCCTCTTCGGGAGCATGTCCCTTAAGCTTTCTGCTGAGAGTTTCGCTTAAAAGGCTGTTCAGATGCTGGTTTGCTACTCCCTACCAAGAGACCTGGGTGGGGTGTGTAAGACTGCTCCCCACCCCTCCCAGGGTTCCCTCCAGGTATAGGCACGGATATCCTCCCCCACTTGGTGATCCGGTGGCGAGCACAGATGCCTGACCAGTTTTCGGAGTCCCTGCAGGCAGGAAGGTTCCAAAGTGCCAGTTTTTTGTACTATGCTCGCTGCTCCCCGCCACTTCTGTTTCCTCATGCTCTCCGGGTCTGGGGGAGGAAGCGGGATGCTCCGCTCCTCTGTGCTCCTCGCGCCGCCTCTGCCGCAGAGTGCAGGCCGCTGAGAGCCTTGGCTGAGTAGCCTGCCCGCTGCCCGTGAGATCTGAGACCACCTCGCGTTGCTGCTGCTAAAAAGCCGATTTCTGACTGCAGTCGCTGGAAAGCTGTGCCGGTTCGGGAGGCAGGAGGTATCAAGCTGGTGGTGCCCCCAGGGCGCTCGGAGCCAGCCAAGCCCCCTCCCCGCGCAGAGCGTCTCTGGTGCCCAGTGTTTGGGGCTTTCCCGTGTCTCACCACGGCAATTTGGGCTGCCCTACTGCGTCTCCTCCTGCAGCTCAGAGAAACACGTTCAGTTTGAACTTCCCAGCCGAGGTCCCAGCATTCACGCTCACCAAGTCTGTCTCGAGCTGGTGGTGTTTATCAAGGAGGATCGCTCCTTTGCTGCTCACCTGGTCGCCATCTTCCTGGAAGTTAGAAAGATCATTTTCTAATGTCTTAAAGCATGTCCTTGAATGAGTAGAAAAGTAAGTAGGTCTATTACTTGGATAGACAGAAAAGACCTATTCTGCATTTTATTTGGAATTTGCTTCTAATATTTTTCTCTATGTATTTATTTTAAATGTTTGTGTTCAATATGCCTTTCTGCTAAGTTTGAAGTTTTATAACTTAAGCCACCTTTGTGATGAACCAGACTCTATCAATATGACCCACCCAAAGAACACACCCTTGGTCCTCATAGGTCCAAATCTGAGTAACAGGAAATCTTCCTTTAGTCCTTCTTGCCATCAAACTCAATTCATCCTCCTGATTTCCCTTATGCCAACCCAAAAAGCAAGCAAATGAGTATCAGACAAACCCCAAAATTAAAACTGCTTAATGGCATTCAAATCAAACTGCTTGACACAGTATTTGAAACACACAAACAAACAACTAAAAGCAGCCTCTGATATTAGGCAAAAACTAGCCTCATTTTTCACTGCATCAAAGCATTGCTACCTCATTACTGTTTCTTTCTTCTTTAAAATTATATTCATTGCCATTTCATTTTTAAAAATTTTTATTAGTATGTAGTTACAAAACATACCTGGTAATTCTGTCATCTTTCCTAAATATGTTTTTTAAACAGATTAAAAGATATTCATTCCTTTCTCCCTCCCAACACCCCAGACCTGGTTAATACTCACCAGTGGCCCTTTGCCACTAACTGTATGTCACTTTTTCCCCTGAGATGCATGTTCTTTCCTTCATTATGAACTATTTTTTCCCTTTGTGTCATTAGGACATGTTTCACGTATTCAAACTTTCTTTTTACTTCTGCAAAACTCCTGCGGGGTCAAGTGCCTTACAAAATAGGCTGCAGTTGAGTTTTTCACACATCTGTTAAGTTCATTATACTGTGAATTCTTCTGAAGATGATTTACCTATTGACTTACCTATTCAATCTCAAGTCTCCACAAGACTGGACCTTCAGCATGATTTGCAGTAAATGACTGAATGAACTGAGTCCTACTAAATTTTTATGTCCATTTGAATGGTTTATGAGACACTTAAATGATCCCAGTGGAGAAGAATCTTTATCTTTTTAGGTTGGATGCTACCAAGTGAGTCATAATCATATTCCAATTCAGCTGTTTGCTACTCTATTCATCTGAAAATTGGACTGCTGGCTCTTACCAGTGATATGTACTCTGACAAACACTCACTGGACAAATGGCATCTCTTCCATGAAACAAACGGTAAATTGAACAGCTCTTGAAAGGAAATTGGAGGAAATAACATCTTTGAGTCAATAAACATCATGAGGAAGCTATGTTCTCCCTTGACGCGCCAGTAGGCAATGCTTCTTATGCCATCTCAACAGGATATGGACTTGTACTTCAAGTGTGATTTGGAGGGACATAGACTATGGTTTATTCACACTAACCTAATTTTTTAAAGACTCAAAGCATAGAAGTGAGAGCTTTTGGACACATTTGTCAGAAGTTCAAGGAGTTCAACTGAGTGATCACCAAGATCCTCTTGTCTGTGCTTAACACTACTGAATATCTCCTTGCTCTGTGGTTGTTCAGTTCTTGGATCATTGCAATCAGTGATAGAGAATTACCAGCTAAGGTAGCTGTTTAATTTTCAGACCACTTTGATTCTTTAGAGTAAATTTAGAGTTGCCTTCATTTTTCTACAGTTTCATGACGTTATACAATTTCATATATGTAAAGACCACTTTTCATCTATACTAAATAGCTATAGTACCACATGCTCTTTTGTTTTATAGCATGTGTGAAATCTCCTCAATATCTGTCTAAATAATTTTCTCTTCTCCCTGCTAGTTGTTAATCAGGCCTTGAAAATGTTCCTTGATTATTCCATCCATCTCTTCTAACAACGTCTTACTGCTACTTGTTGGTTAGCAAAGGCACACATGATAGGTTTGGCTCAGAAATCAGCACTTATTAGACAATAAATTGCAGTAATATTAAGGATAATGATTGTTTTAATGTTAATTATAATTATCACCATTTGTCTACTAATGCAATGGTGAAAAATAAACACAAATCATTGTTTTCTATCTGACTATAATCCTATGACAAATTAGTGCTTTTTAATGTAAGATACATTTTATAGTTATACATTATCATTAGTTTGTAAACTCACTAGGTTTTTGTCTGTTGAAATGGAGAGAGAGGAGTAAGTTTCAGCAAGTTATGAAAAGTAATTAGTAAGGTATGTTTATTAATTGGGTGTAGGGTGTGAAAAAGCTGAGGTTGTGAGGAATCGTATTCACATTATTTAGTTAGAAAATAGTGGATTGGTAGCATTTATAACTTGTGAAAACAAGATAATGGTTGGAAGAGATGAGGTAAAGTTTATAAAATTGACACAGAAGTAGAGAATCAGTACAGAGTTATGCAGATAGAAATATGGGTGTATCCTTATGGTATAAATTTTGGAAAAATAAGGATTAATGTGTCACTTGATGTTGGAGTGGATAAGATCCTGCAAGAAGTATATATTAACAAATAAAAGATTTGCAATAAAATCTGATAAACAGTACTATACAAGCAAATGAAAAGAAACCTCAATGCAGCCACCCAGCGATCTCAGACTGGTGCCCTGCATCCCAATGACAATGTGATTTGCAGCTGAGACCAAGGCACCTTCAGTCAGGCACCTGGGGAGCTTGGGCCAGCATCCCGCATGCTGCCCACATTGTGATTCACAGCTGAGGCCCAGAAGAGACAGGTACGCTCCATAACTTAGAGAGAACTCCAGTCCCAGTGCCCTGTGTTCTGCTGACATTGTGGTTTTGTGGCTGAGGCCTGGGTACCCTCAATCATCCAACTTGTGTGCTGGGACTGGCAACCCACATCCATCTGACACTGAGACTCACAGCTGAGACCTGGGAGAGACAGGTACGTTTCATGAACTGCCTTAGGAGTGAGGTCCTGTACCCTGCATTCTTCAGACATTGTGGTTAGCAGCTGAGGTCCAACCACCCTCAATCAACTAAGGACTCTCATCTGAAGGCCAGTATTCTGCCTCCATTATGGTCCTCATTTGAGCCCTGAGCTCCATCAACTGCCTACAGATCCCTGACCCAGTCCCCCACCTTTCACAGCCATTGTGGGACAAGTTTGACCTCCAGGAAATCAAGGGATCCTAGAGACCTTCGGTGAGCTGCTCGGGAAGGGTGAGGTTCAGTAATCCCCCTCCAGCATCCAAAATGATAAGACAAAGGAGCGAAATGCAATCTCAGAGCTCCACCACGCCCAGAGAAAGTCCAGGAGAGATCAGCACAGGAGAACTTGAAAGTCATATACCTGAAATCTCTGAAATGATTGCAAATGAAGTAAAAAAAAAAAAAACCTGCATCAGGCCAGAGAAGAAATCATATCAGAAATAATTTATCAGGTAAAAAATAAAATAACAACAATAATAATTGAATTGCTCAGCATATCTAAAGAAGATACGTATAAAAAAATAGAAGAGCATAGAAAATGATGGAAATGTTCAATGAACAATATAGTGAAGGACAAGAAGGCATGAAACAGATTCAAAGAGATATCCAAAAAATCAAACCTTCCATCAAAAGCTGGCAAAACCACTTCAGTGAAGCCGAAGACAGACTTTCAGATCTAGAAAAAAGCATGGCAACTAACAATCATGAAGGAAAGATTTCTTAAAATAACAAGGAACCAGAAGTACCAATTCAGCAGCTTCAAGATGATGCAAAGAGAAACAGTGTAAGACTACTAGGTGTCTGCAACAGGAATCAACACAAATGACATAATAAGAATCTTTGCAGAAGCAATAGCAGAAAATTTCCCAAGTATGGAAAAAAAATCTGGCATACAGTCAGTGAGGCATATAGAACTTCAGCTAGCCATAACCAAAATAAAACTACACCCGGACATATAATAATCCAGTTCCCAGAAATAGAGCAACAGGACAGAATATTAAAAGCTGTTAAAAGAAAAGAAACAGATCTCCTATAAAGGAAAGCCCATCAGAATTATGGCAGATTTCTCAACACAAACCAACTCAAAACCTTCACTCCATGAAGTTCTTGGAGTGAAGTATTCCAGTTCCTAAAACAAAACAACTTCCAACCCAGGTTGATGTATCCTGCAAAACTATCCTTCAAATTTAATGAAGAAATAAAATATTTCCACTACAAAGAACAAGTGGAAGAACTTCATGAGCATCAAGCCAACCCTACAAACTGTACTAAAGATATTGTAGAAAGAGCTAAAAAATGAACACAATTTCAAGAGCAATAGAAAGGGACCATCTAGCAGAGGAAGCAATTATACAGAGAGCAAAAGTAAGAAACCAACTGCTGGTAAAGAAACATGACAAACATAAGCTAACACATAACAGTTATTACCATTGGTGTAAATAGCCTCAATTTACCAATCAAAATAATCAGAAGAGTGGATCAAGAAACAAAATCCAACAATATGCTATATACAAGAAACACATTTAACTCAAAAGGAAATTCACATGATGAAAGTCAAAGGTTGGGAAACAATTCTCCATGCAACAAGAACCTAGAAAAAAATCAGGAATAGCTCTTTTGATTGCATACAATGTGAACTTCAAACCATGAATGATCAAAAGAGGTAAAGAAGGTCACTATAAACTTGTTAGGGGAAAACTTCAAGAGGAAGCGATGACAATCATAAATATGTATGCACTAAACATGGGAGCACCAATTGTATAGGAAAAACCGTAATAGACATGAAAAACCAGGTAAGTAATAACACTATTGTAATAGGGGTCCTTAACACCCCATTGACACAAAAAGTTAGGTCAACTGGACAAAAAGAAAAATCAGGAAATAAACAACAGAATTGAACAAAGCTTGTGAACAAGCTTTGGACTTAGTTGAAGCTTACAGAATGTTCCACCTCACAACATCAGAATACATATTCGTCTCAGCTGCACATGGGCCATTCTCTAAAATAGACCACATTCTAGCCCATAGAGCATGCTTAACTAAATACAAAGGAGTTGCTTATACACTGTGACCAAGTATGATTCATATCAGGGATTCAGGCATGAGTCAATATATGCAAATCAGTTAATATAATACATCATATCAATAGAGCCAAAGACAAAAACCACATGATATTGTCAATGGATGCAGAAAAAACTTTTGACAAAGTTCAACACCCATTCATGATAAAAGCCCTAGAGAAAATAGGAATAGATGGTCTTTACCTCACTCTGATCAAAACCATCTACGACAAACCAAGAGAAAACATCATGCTAAATGGACAAAAACTAAAAGCTTTCACTTTAAAATCGGGAACAGGACCAGGATGGTTACTGGCACTGCTCCTATTCAACATAGTTCTGGAAACATTAGCCAGAGCAATTAGACAAGACAGAGAAAGAAAAGGAATAAGGATAGGAAAGGAAAAATGAAATTATCATTATTCATAGATGACATGATACTCTATATGGAAGACCCAAAATACTTCATGAAAAGACTCCTAGAATTAGTCAACAAATTCAGTAGCACAGCTGAATGCAAAGTTAACATTCAAAAATCAATAGAATTTTTATACACAAACAACAAACACATTGATAGAAATTAAGGAAAGTGTAGCTTTTATAGTAGCATCCAAAAATTTGAAATACTTAGGAATCAATCTAACAAAGGAAGGTAAAAGATCTATACAGTGAAAACTAAAGTAATATGAAAAACTAGATTGAGGAGGATTTCAGAAAATGGAAAGATATTCCTTGCTTGTGGATAGAGAGAACCAACAATGAGAAAATGGCCATACTCCCAAAATAGTTACACAGATTCAATGCAATCACATTTAAAATATCAACATTATACCTCATAGATCTAGAAAAACCTTAAAATTCTTAAAATTCATCTGGGATCAGAGGAGACCCAAAATAACATGAGCAACTCTGGGCAGCAGCACACAAGTCAAGTGGGATCAAAATCCCTGTCTTGAAATTATACTACAAAGCTACTGTAACAAAATCAACATGGTATTTGGAAAAAATCAGACTTAAGAATCAATAAAACAAACTGGAAAATACAGTCACAACAACAAATACACTCAGCCACCTTATCTGTGACAAAAGGGCCAAACAAGTTCACTGAAAAATGATAGCCTCTTTAGTAAATGGTGCTGGAAAGACTGGCTCATCACATGCTGAAGACTGCAACTAGACCTATGTGTGTCACCATGCACCAAACTAACATCAAAATGGCTTGAAGATTTAAATATTAAAACAAAATCAGGAAATCTACTGGAAGAGAAAGTAGATAAAAATCTTGAAGGCACAGGGTTAGGCAGAGACTTTATGAACAGAAACCAAACCACACAGGAAATACTTCAAAGAATCAACAACTGGGATCTCATCTTTTGAAAAAATTTTGCATAGCTATAGAAATCATCATCAGAATAAAAATAATATCCACAAATTGGGAAAAAATTTAGCCAACTGACCCTCAGAAAGGACTTCTATCTTGAACACAGAAATAATTTTTAAAAAATCAGCCCCCTCAAATTCAAAGACACAATCCAAAAATAGACATCTGAGATGAATACCCACTTCTAAGATAAGGAAAAACAAAGGCAAATAAATACATGAAAAAATGTTAAACATCATTGTTTATTCAAGAAATGCAAATTAAAACAAGAATAACAAATATTGGAGAGACTGTAGGGGAAAAGGAACCCATCTCCGCTGTTGGTGGGAGTGTGGACTGGTACAACCATTGTTGAGATCAGAGTTTAGATACTCCAGTATACTAGGATTAGTGGTCCCATTCAACCCAGCTATTTCCCTTTTGGGTATTTTTCCAGAAGAACTAAATCATCATACCACAGCAATATATGTGCGCTCATGTTTATAGCAGCACAATTTGTAATAGCTAAATAGTGGAAGCAACCCAAATGTCCATTAACTGAGGAAGGGATAAAAAAGCTGTGGTATTTTTATATAATGAAATATTACTCAGCTATAAAGAAAGATAAACTCAAGGCTTTTATAGGTAATTGGGTGTAGCTAGAGACCACATGTGAAATAAATCATACTCGCATGTGCAAATACTGTACTGTCTCACTAGTTTAAGAAGCTGAAAGCATAAATAAAATCCAAAAGATACAATAGATATTGTGAAAGGGAAAGAAACTGTTCAAAAGGAAAGAACAACTGGGATGTGGGAAAAGAGAAAGGAAAGAGAAAGAAAGAAGGGAAAAATATGTATTTATGTATACACAAGGTAACTAAGATAATTGTTCTGTGATTTCTATTGCTTTATGGAAAAGAACAGTTGATTTTTTAATTCTTTGATCAATCTTACACGTCTATATTTGTTTAACTGATTAACCAATTTGAAGATAACAGTATATAACAACCATTATTAATTTCCTATCACCTTGTCTGGAATTCTGTATAGCTTTCATTTTTTGTGTTGGTTTGTTTATGTCTGTGTGTATGTTAATATGTGTTCATTCTTTTATCTTTAAAATAAAAAAGAGAAGAAATATCTAAAAGAATTTACAAGCCACAATAAATAACAGAATATTTTTGGTATAATTATTTTTATTAATGAGCAAATAAATCCACACAAAATAAAGCACTCTGATTCATTAATATGAATTCATCTTCTTCCTTGTGCTTGAAATTCTGTTTATTACCTTCTGCCTATGTGAATCAGCCGCACACATCAAGATGCCCCTCAGGCTTCGTAACAGATCCTACCACTCCCATGAGCCCATATTGAGCATTTCTGCCCCTGAGTAAATTCTGGTGCTCAGAGCTACTCTTTTATTTTTTGTTTGTTTGTTTTGGAATCACATGTATCTTATTTATTTTTCTGTCCTTTGGTTATTCATTCACATCCTTGTTGCTAGATATACAGAGAACTGAAGCAGCAAGAGGAAGGAGGACATGGGCAATATGCCTGCAAATATTTATTGATATGTCCTTCTCACACACACACACACACACACACACATACACACACACACACACACAAACACACTGCAGGGGGATGCACTCTTACAAAGTAGCATCTGAATTAGCAAAAGGAATCACATAGTATTTCAGTGCAGTATTTTATAGTGATTAACTGAACAATCATATCAATTTATTTTCTGTGCAACCCCAGAGATGGAAGGTGAAAAACTAATAATATACTGATCTGGGCTTCAAATGTGCTCAAAATATTTGTGTGACAATAGCAGTTTTTTGAACCACTAAAATACCATGCGTGAGGTATTACAAGCCTTGTTATGATCCTTGTGCCCTAGAGGTTGGTACATGGATGCCAATGAGATACTCGTTTTTAATGAGATTTCCTAACTATAATCATTTAGTAGGACAAGACCATGACTTTCCTGTGGCGTTGTCTCATTGATATGATAGAAATACATTTCAGTGACCCAGTAGAGTAAGTAAATAGCACTTTCTAGGTTTCATATTAGAGATATTTTCCATTTTAACTTTGCAAATCCCAGAGCCTAGGAAGTTTTTATTTGTATAAAGTCAAGAGTCATATTTTTTGTACTGTGTTATCTGCTTTTTTGTTCTAACAAAATGCCAGGGAAAGATTTCTGAAAGTAGAGCTGCCTTCATAGAATTTTTTTTGGCTAATTCTGTACCACTGACAGAAATACCAGATCTATCCTCAAAATGCTAGTCACATCAGCTTGAATTCAAATCTTGAAAGATGCATTTTTTATTTAATTCTTTACTGTATGGAAATTATTTTTCTTTTCAGTAAATAACCAAAAATCAACAAGCGTTTTACTTTTGCTAGTAGGAAACCACTGTTCTCTCAGTCCCTGTGGTCCTATGTATGAAAGTTATAAATACCTTTGTCAGTAAGGCTTCAACTTCGATTATTCTCCTATTGTTTCAGACTAACTTATCTGATGGATGTTTTCTTCAGGCTAGTACCATAGACTTATCAAACTATAGTTCCCTTCAATATCTGCTTGTAATCTTTACTGTCCAGAACCTGTCCTTTATATGCCTTCTCCCTTGGAGATTCACAGAGATACTCAAGTTAACAGACTGCAGATCTTTCATCCTTTTCTTTTTCTGCCCTCCTTTTACACAGTATTTTAGTTATACACATGGCCCTGCATGTTTATCTCATAAATGTCGCTCAAATTTCTCTTATGAATTTCATGCTGACATCTAGCATTCTAACTCAGCCTTATCATCTCTGTTTAGTATTGTAATTGTTCTTTAGTATTGTAATTTTTGCTGAATTGATCTTTTTTGGTACCAGGTGTACAGAAGGATTTCTTAGTTTTCTCAAGCTCAGTGCTGAGATTAAAGGAATCACCTATAACTGAAGCCACTCACTATTTCCAGCTTGTTGAGAGAAGCAAGTAGATAGCAAATTGTAGTACAAGATATTACCGTTGCCTATTCTTATGAGAAGAGGATTAGGAAAGGAGCTGAAATAAGGGGGAAATTTTTTTTTAATTTTAAAATTTAAAAAAATGAATGAAACAGCAATGAAGACAAAAATCAAAACAACACAAAAATAACAAAAACAATACATGACCTCAGAACAAAATGATAGCAATTAACAATGGTTGTTACATTACATATTGTTATCTTCAGTGAATTTGCTCAGCCCACACTGATTCTTACAACGCATTTTGTTGTTTTCAGATCAGCCATTTTGATTACCAGATTCAAGCATGCCAAATTGGTCAAGAAAGAATGAAATTTTAAGCATTGTCTGTTTGTTTCAATAAACCACAGACCACAGCAATACACCTAGTTTTTGGTCTTTTAAAAATATAGCACTCCTACTAAATCAAAGTAGATGACCTAAAAAATCAACCATGAGTTGAGAATGTCCACAGTGAGCTCATCCCTGGGTTGGGGCACACTTAGTGCATGCTCACGCTCAGCTGAGATGAGCACGTGTTTGGGAGGGTGGCTTTGGGCATATGAAACTGGAGAGGTGCAGTAGAGAGAGAGTAAAAGCATCTGTGGAGCATGCTAAACTCCCAACACTGGGCCAGACAAAAGGATCAGGGTGTTTCTCCTGGCACTAACAGACCCTGAACAGTGGCATGATCTCCCAGTTCAACCCTTAGAAGGAAGAGGCTGCAGGTTAGATGGCTGGTAGTACCACTGTCATGTGAGGAGACATTCTGTTGAGTCATGTAAGAGAAGCTTTCAAAATACTTACACATGCAAGCCAAAAAAGAACATTTTTTCACTTATCACACAAAAGATACACTGTCAGCATGACCAGAAAAGTAGAGACACTAAAACAACCAAGAGTGCTTTCAGTTGACCTAAGTGAGAGAAATTAACACCGTCCTGTTCCCCTCCCCCTATGCAGACAGATGTAGGAGATGTAGGTGCCATGTCAGGCGACTAGACTGACTAGCACAGAACCTCAGTGCCATTTCCTGTGGGAATCATTTCCTTCTCTAACCTCCAAGCCTCTCATCCAAGATACAGTAGTTTGGTCTTTCCTGAGCTAACCTGGTACTACATTTATTCCTTCCTAATTCTCTGCTGTCTGCTGAGAAGACTGAAATAAATCGATGGCATCAATGACTTAGATTTGTTTTTGAATTTTAAAAGTCTTGTCCAGTATATGACACTAAGTAGATACTTGTAAACTTCCTGAGATGAATTACCAGCAGGATGCTCTTGCCTTGGAGAGAAAGACTGTATTCAAAGAAGAATGAGGTGCTGTATTGTGTTGAATGCAGACAAATGTTACAGCTTCTTCTTTATATTCAAATAGTGGATACAGGTTAATTGAAAAGTAACTAATAACTAGACATTCATTACAGTTTCAGGCATTTTACTGGGCTCTTTTTTGTTCCTCTTGTTTCTCAAAAATTAGCATTCTCCAGGAGAAATGTGAAATGGTAATTGAACCAGTCAAGATAATCATGCAACAACTAATGGCTTTAGAAAATTATAAAAGGGAGCTTTGAAGACTTGATCCACAATATTTCAGCTGTGTGAAACTGACATAATTTAAATTTCTTAATTTCACATACTTAGTGGGTAAAATGTTACAATATCATTCTCACAGCAGAGCTATCAGTTAAAATTGTGGTAAATTTCTTGGCATCCTGTGAGTATTCAATAAATTGTAATTTGGGGTGTGTTAGAAACATGGCAACAGAGATGGATAGAAAATTCACATCTAAAAGTTTATATGAAAAAAGCACTATTTGTTCTCAAATTAATATAAAACTAATAAGTTCTCTATTCTCACAAAAGGTAGACACTGCTTTAAAGTGTATGCTTACAATGCAGTTAAAGAATGAAGAAAAATAAGAATTCATACCCGGAGAGATTGCAGTGCTACAATTTATATGCATATTATTAATTGATAAAAAATTATTGATAGTTTAACTCCTACTTTTAGATATGGCTATAAGTAAATTGCTGGCGTTTCAGCTATGAGTTGAAATGTTTGTGGAGTCATTACAAAAGAACACATGCTTCTATCTAAATGATCAAACATAAAAAATTTTCTTTGATACCAGGAATTGAACTCAGGACCTTTTGCTTGCCAGACAGGCACTTGCCAGACTGGCCCAAACATAAGAAATTTATCCAATATATTATAAAACACTCAAATAGAAGATGTAGCATTTGAAATTATATTTAGTGGAATGCTTAGTGTCAGGAAAATAACTATGTTTTGTTGTAAGGGCTGTTTATAATCTTAATTTTTTTTAATTTTAAAAGTATAAGAACAAAAACATATTAACAAACAGACACAAAGTAGCATAAGAATAGTACAATCAAAACTGAGTTACAGATAGGGTGACAGGGAATCAACAATGGTTGTTCCATTACATATTGATAACTTCTAAGTGTATATTCAGGAAAACAGATATAGACATGCAAAATTGATCAAACAATTAATCATCAACTATTCCTTACAATAAAGTGACCTAAGTCAGTAGTACAACTATGTTAGATATGCTGCATATAATACATACTTACTTACATACATATATAATTATCCCTTCCTTTTTCGTTTCTTTTTCCTTTTCTTCTTTTCCTTCCTCTCTTAATATAATTTTTCTTTTTAAAGTGTGAAAGCAAAAAGAACTACATCAACAACAGAAAAAAAAAGGAAAGCATTAACAAAGAGACACAAAGTAGCACAGTAACAGCATAATCAGAATTGAATTATAGTAACAGAAAACCAACAATAGCTGTTGCATTGCATACTGATATCTTCAAAATGTATGCTCAGGAGAACACATATACAAGATTGATCAAACAACCAGTCATCAACTATTCCTTGCCATTAAGTGACATAAGACAATAGTAGAACCATGTTAGCCATCCTGCACATATGTATATATATATATACATACATACATACTTACATACATACATACATTTTTGCCTCTTTCTTTTCTCCTTTCCCTCGTCCCATCTGTTCTTTACTTTTGAACAGATTTCCTTCATGTCTCTTAGTTTATATTCCCACCCTCAGGTTCTTATACCATTGACACAATACGTTGCCTGCACATGTACCTCTGATTTATTTCACTTATGAGCATGGAGTCCAATTGTGACCATTTGCCTACAAAAGCCCCAAATCTGTCCTTCTTCATAGCTGAGTAATATTCCGTTTTATAAAAATGCCACAGTTTTTTAATCCAGTCCTGTGTGGATGGATATTTGGGTTGCATCCACAATTTAGCTATTACAAATTGTGCTGCTATAAACATGGGTGCACATATATTGTGGTGATATGATGCTTTCAGATCTTCTGGGGAAATACCCAGAAGGGGAATAGCTGGGTTGAATGGGACCTCTAGACCAAATTCGCTAAGAAATCTATAAATCGATCTCCACAGTGGTTTCACCGGTCTGCATTCCCACCAACAGTGCAGAAGAGTTCCTATTTCTCCACAGCCTTGCCAGCATTTGTTATTGAATGATTTCTTAATGCTAGCCAATCTTGCTGGGGTGAGATGAAATCTCAACATTGTTTTTATTTGCATTTCTCGAATGACTAAAGATGTAGAACATTTTCTCCTGTATTTATTTCCATTTGTTTTTCTTTATCTGAGAAGTGTGTATTCATCTCAGATGCCCATTTCTGGACTGGGTCTTTGAATTTGGAGAGGTTCATGTTTTCTAATTCTTTGTATGTTCTAGATAGAAGACCTTTGTCTGAGGGACAGCCAGATAGGATTTTTTTCCCAATTTGTGGGTTTTCTTTTCACGTTGCTGGTGATTTCTTCAGATGTGCAAAAACTTTTCAGTAGGATGAGGTCCCAATTATAGATTCCTTGAAGTGTTTCCCTTGCAGTTTCATTTTTGTTCATGAACTCTCTGCCTACTCCTATGTCTTCAAGAATTTTTACCTACTTTCTCCTCCAATAGATTTAGAGTTTCTGTTTTAATATTGAGATCTGTGATCCATTTTGACTTGAGCTTGGTGCATGGTGATAGACTTGGGTCTATTTTCAGTCTTTGGCAAGAGGCAAGCCAATTTTTCCAGCACCATTTATTAAACAGGCTATCTTTTTTCCAATGAGTTTGTTTGACCCTTTGTCAAACATTAGGTGGCTGAGTGTGTTTGT
The DNA here is from genome assembly GCA_004027595.1 of Dinomys branickii. NCBI lineage: Eukaryota > Metazoa > Chordata > Mammalia > Rodentia > Dinomyidae > Dinomys > Dinomys branickii. The sequence goes on along the minus strand of PVLD010017751.1, from coordinate 25,635 downwards.
GGTTATAGGTGCATCTTCCAGCCTGTTCTATTGATCCTCAGGTCTGTTTTTTAGCCAGTACCAGGTTGATTTTATTACAGTAGCTTTGTAGTATAATTTCAGGTCAGGGATTGTGATTCCACCTGACGTCCTTATTGCCCAGGATTGCTTTTGATATTCTGGGTCCCTTCTGGTTCCAGATGAATTTAAGTCATATTTTCTCTAGATCTGTGAGGTATGCTAATCGTAGTTTAATGGGAATTGCATTGAATCTGTACAACAGTTTTGGTAGTATGGCCATTTTCATAATGTTGGTTCTTCCTAACCATGAGCAGGGCATGTTTTGCCATTTATTGAAATCCTCTTCGATCTCTTCTTTCAAAGTACTGTAGTTTTTACTGAATAAATTTTTCACATTTTGTGTTAGATTGATTCCTAAGTATTTCAATTTCTTGGACGCTATTGTAAAAGGTATGGTTTCCTCAATTTCTCTGTCAGTCTGTTTGTTGTTCGTGTATAGGAATGCTATTGATTTTTGTGTGTTGACTTTGTATCCAGCTATGCTGCTGAATTTGTCAATTAATCCCAGGTGTTTTCTTGTGGAGTTTTTGGTGTCCTCCATGTATAGTATCATGTCATCTGCAAATAGTGATATTTTAACTTCTTCCTTTCCTATCCTTATTCCTTTTATTTCTCTCTCTTGTCTAATTGCTCTGACTAATGCTTCCAGAACTGTGTTGAATAGGAGTGGAGACAATGGACATCCTTGTCTTGTTCCTGACTTTAAAGTGAAAGTTTTCAGTTTTTTTCCATTTAGCATGATGTTGGCTCTTGGTTTGTCACAGATGGCTTTGATCAGATTGAGGTAGAGGTCATCTCTTCCTATTTTTTCTGAGGTTTTTAACATGAATGCATGTTGGGCTTTATCAAAAGCCTTTTCTGCATCTATTGAGATGATCAAGTGGTTTTTGTCTTTGGCTATATTAATATGATGTATTACATCAATTGATTTGCAAATATTGAACCATCCCTGCATTCCTGGAAAAAATTCTACCTGGTCGTGGTGTATAATTTTCCTTGTGATTCACTGTATTCTTTTTGCTAGTCTTTTGTTGAGTATCTTTGCATCTATGTTCATTAGAGAGATTGACCTATAGTTCTCTTTCTTGGTTGGGTCCTTCTCTGGTTTTGGTATCAGTGTAATACTTGCCTCCTGAAATGTGTTAGGGAGAGTTGCTTCCTTTTCGATTTCATTGAAGAGTTTGAGGAGTGTTGGCATTAAATCTTCTCTAAATGTTTTGTAGAATTCTGCTGTGAATCCATCAGGGCCTGGGCTTTTCTTTGTTGGTAAGTTTTTAATGACATCTTCAATCTCGTTAATTGATATTGGGTTGTTCAGGGTTTTTTAGTCTTCCTGATTCAATTTTGGCAATTAGTACCTTTCTAGGAATCTGTCCATTTCTTCTGTATTTTCTATCGTATGAGAGTAAAGATTTTCAAAGTAGGTATTTATGATCTTTTGGATTTCTGTGGGATCTGTGGTGATTTCATCCTTTTCATTCCTTATTGCACGAATTTGAGTTCTTTCCCTTCTTTTTTTTATAAGGTTGGCTAGGGGTTTATCAATTTTATTTATTCTTTCAAAAAACCTACTCTTTGATTCACTTGTTTTTTGTAGAGTTTTCTTCATTTCAATTGCATTAATTTTGCCCTGAGTTTTACAATCTCCTCCCTTCTTTGGGCTTTTGATTTGGCTTGTTGCTCTTTTTCTAAGAGTTTGAGGTGTAGCATTGGGCTCTGTATTTGCTCTCTTTCTGTTTTCTTTGTATATGATTTCATTGCTATATATTTCCCTCTGAGGACTGCTTTCATTGCATCCCACAGATTCCGGTAGGTTGTACTTGCATTTTCATTTATTTTTAGGTAATTTTTAGTTTCTTCTTTAACTTCTTGTGTGACCCATTGGTTATTCAGGAGGTTGTAGTCTAATTTCCAAGTGTTTATGCGGTTTTTGGGGTTCTCTTTGTCATTAATTACCAGTTTCATTGCACTGTAGTCAGATAATATTCATGGGATAACTTCAATTGTTTTGCATTTAGGTAGATATGCTCTATGGGCTAGAAAGTGGTCGATTTAAGAGAAAGATGAATGTGCAACTGAGAAAAATGTATATTCTGATGTTGTGGGGTGGAACACTCTATATACATCTACTAAGTCCATTTGTTCACACTTTTGGTTCAGGTCTGTTATTTCTTTGCTGAGTTTCTGTCCAGTTGACCTGCCTCTTTGCGTCAGAGGGGTATTTAGGTCCCCTATTACAATAGTGTTATTAGTTATTTGATTTTTCATGTCTGTTAAGCCTTGACTTGTAAAATTTGGTGCTCCATTGTTTGGTGCATAAATGTTTAGGATTGTTATCTCTTCCTCTTGCAGCTTTCCCCTAGCTAGTATGTAATGGCCTTCTTTATCTCTTTTTATTGTTTTTGAGGTGAAGTTTACATTGTCTGCAAACATAATAGCTACCCCTGCTGTTTTCTGGGGACCTGTTGCATGGAGAATTGTTTTCCAGCCTTTATCTTTCAGCCTGCGTATTTCCTTTTGAGTAAAATGTGTTTCCTGTATACAGCATATCGTTGGATTGTGTTCCTTAATTCACTCTGCCAATCTTTTCTTTTGATTTGTGAATTGAGGCCATTTACATTAATGGTTATCATGGTTATATGTTGTCTTATTCTAGTCATGTTATTCACTTGTTGTTTTCCTTCTTTTGCTGACTGTTTAATTACTTGTTCTGTTTTGGGAGTTATTTCTATCACTGTTCTTGAGATTGTGGTCTCTTTTTTCTGTCTAGAATATCTTTTAGTGCTTTTTGCAATGCTGGTTTGGCACTCATGAAGTTCTTCAGTTGTTCTTTGTCGTGGAAATATTTTATTTCTCCATTGCATTTGAGGGATAGTTTTGCAGGATACGTCAGTCTGGTTTGGAAGTTGTTTTGTCTCAGAATCTGTAATATCTCACTCCAAGCTCTTCTTGATTTCATGGTTTCCATTGAGAAGTCTGCTGTGATTCTGATGGGCTTTCCTTTATAGGTGATCTTTTTCTTTTGTCTGCCAGCTTTTAATATTGTGTTCTTTTGCTGGATGTCTGTCATCTGGACTATTATATGTCTGTGTGTGGTTTTCTTTGGGTTATGGCTCATTGGGGTTCTATATGCCTCGATTAACTCTACTTCAGTATCTTTTACCTTGTTTGGGAAATTTTGTGCTATTATTTCACCAAATATTCTTTTTATATCATTTGTGTTGTCTCCTGCTGTTTAACCGACTCCTATTACTTGAATATTATTTCTTTTTGCCTCATCTTGCAGCTGTTGGTTTCATTTTTCTTGGATCATTGTTGACTTTATGAGATCCTTCCTTTCACACTCATTAGCTCCCATGCTGTCTTCAAGATCTGAAATTCCATTCTCAGCTTCATTAAAGCAGTTTTGCAAGCTTTCAGTGAAAGTTTTCAATTCCTGGCAATCTCTTTGGACCTGTTTCATTCGTGGTAATTCATTACTAATTTGTTCTTGTAACGTTTCCATTTGTTTCCTATTTTCTTCTATTCTTTTATCTATTTCTTCTCTATGTATGCGGAACATTTCTTCCATTATAGTTTTCAGTTCATTTTTTGCCTGAGAGATTATTGCTGGTATGTGGCTTGTTTCTGCTTTAATCTCTCTTATGGCCTGGTGGAGTTGTTTCAGTGTTTTGGATGCAATCGTTTCAGAACTTGCAGGTATGTGGCTTCCTTGTTCCACTATATCCTCGCATCCAGGACTTGTTCTTGAGTTCTAAGACTGCGTTTTGTTCTTCTGTCTTCCCATTTTGGGGTATCAGATTCAAAATATTGAGCTATGAATTACCCAGGCAGTTCACCAGGCAAAGGTCCATTGCAAAGGCTGGTCCAATGGCTTCTTCTCTTCAGGAGAATGTCCCTTAAGCTTTCTGCTGAGATTTCCACTCAAAAGTCTGCTCATATGCCTCTTTGTGGGCCGAGCTACTCCCTACCAGAGACCCGGCTTGGGCATGTAAACAGCCCTCTGGTCCGTGGTCCGTGCAGGCAGGGGGCCACTCAGTGCTTCCTCCCTGGGCGGAGCTCCTCCCCGACTCAGAAATCCGGTCACGGCGCGCAATCTACTCACCTGTCCCGGGATCCGTGCAGGCAGGAGAGCCCCAAAGTGCTAATATTTCGTGCTTTGCCTGTGATCCGCTGCTCCCTGGTGCTTCTCTGTCTCCTTGGGGCTCTTGCAGGGGCTGCCAACTGCAGCCGCCACAGTGCCCAAGTGCTCCGGGCCTGGGGGAGCGAGTGAGGCTCTGCATTCCACTGTGCTGCACATGCTGCCATGGCTGTGGGCTGCAGGCCGAGGAAGGCACTGGCTGTGGGGACAAGGACCGGAGCAGGACCCTGGTCCGCAGCCTGGATTAGCGCAGCCTGCCTGAGGAACGCGGGCTCCGAGTCCGCCCCATGCTGCAGCCGTCGAAAAGCCAATTTCTGGCCGCAGCCGCCCCATGCAGGGTTGCAAGGTGGGAGGGTCCGGCCCGCCGCAGGCGCCCTCGAGGTGCACAGACCTGGCCGAGCCACGGCCTGCACGCCACACAGAGCGCCTCAGATGCCCAGCGCTCTGGGCCCGCCTGCTCCTCACCATGGCAAATTGGGCCGTCCCGCCATGGCCTGGGCAGTGCAGAGCAACCTATAATCTTCATTTTATTCTTAAAAGCTGTCTCTCAATAAAAAAAAGAGTTGAAGACAATTATCAATGTGATAACAGGGGGAAGATATAAATTGGTTTCAAAGCTTAGCAGGAGTGAGAGGCCAAGTCACTACACCATGATGATTGCTGCAGTGATCAGTGTTCTTCATGCAGAAATGCTAGTTGTAGGGGTTAGAACACTTATCTCAAATCTGCCGTGCAACTGAATCACAGCAGTTAAGTCTATAAAACAACTTTCAAACTCCCATCCTAGCACTCCATATGCAATCCCTAGAACTGGGAACTGAAATTGTGTATTTTTAAGAGTATGCATTAATTCACTTGAGCACATTTTCAAAAGGAGGCAGTGAAAACTAAATGTTAATTTTAATACAGTCAGAATTACATATGTATTATTTTATGACTAGTTTTTATGATTTAATAATATGTTATGAATATATCCTTAGAGATGTGTATATATATATATATATATTTCAAATATATACATTTCAAATATGTATATATATATTTCAAAGGCTACACCATCTTCTATTTGAATGTTTTATAACATTTATATATATTTAAGTTATAGCATACAAATTTATATATTCACCAAAGGTTCTCTAACTAGCTAGACTTTAATTTAAAAAAGAAAATGTGGGCTGGAGATGTAGCTCAGCGGCAAAGTGCCTGCCTGGCAAGCACAAGGGCATGAGTTTGATTCTTGGTATTTGAAAAAGAAAAAAAGAAATGCATGTGAAAGGAACAAAACCTTTAAAACAATACAAATAGATATCATGTGAAATTGTCTACATGTTCAGTTTTATTAATTTAATGATCAACCATGTAGCAATAGAGTCTAGCTTATGATTATTGAATTTTTAAAAGCTAATATTCACCTTTTCTAATCTTTTTTCTTCCAGCTAAATTATAATTTTATAATATGTTTTTACTTATTTATGCAATTGTTCAGCTTTTTATACATTTTATTTGTTAATACTGAAAATATGTCATTTGCTCATTAGTTCTGAAAATGTTTAAACTGACAAGAGTTTTTTCCTGTTCCTCTTATATCTGTTTGGATTTTTACTCATTTATATTTTTGTTGTAATTGTATTTTCTGGTTGTCAGAAATATGCAATTATAAATAGAAAATCAGAGTGTACCCCTAACTGTCATTTCAAGGCATAAGAAATTTATCCAGTGTATTATAACTGCTTTTAACAATTAGAGGCAGGGGAAAGAAACACCATCTTCCACTAAATGGATGATGCCAGTATTTAAAAGTCAGTTCTACTTCACAAATGAGGTTGATAGCTGTCTAAGGTAAAAGAAAAAAAGTACTTAACTGCCCCAAAAGTTTATACTTTAAATTCTTTTTGAAAAGAACTTAAAGAGTGTCTTAGAAGATTATTCCAAAGTGTTTTACAAAGGGAATTACTTTTTATTTGCCTAAATGTTTTTCAGTCATCCCCTTGAAATGGCCTGAAACATACTCCTTTCAGAAAAATGAATACACCTTTTTGTCCTGTGGAAACCTCTGTTTGCCTGCACTTTGCAGAGAGTAATGACATTTAGCTAAGATGTTGTAAATGGACTGTGGCCAGCAGGCTCCCCAGCTGTATCTAGCATTTGACTAGTGTGTGAATATTCAAGACATGGCCCAGAAAAGCACAAATTTAAGGGATGGGAGCGGTAGCTTCTCATAATTTAAAATGAGATGGAGATAAGCAAACCCATTTCTCCCAGACCTTTATAGCTTAAGAGTGAATTATTTCTGTCCATAAAACAGAGAACCTGCTGTGTGGTATTTGTAAACAGCAATTTTGTTCGTAAAAGCAACATAAACCTTTTATGTGCCTGATGCCCATTTCCTAACTGCTTTTTGTTAGATGTGTCTCACATACAAATGCATGTCGGTGCAGAATATATACGCCGTATGCAAATAGTGTTTCCCACCAGTTGCTGTGATTAATCAAATAGGCCCATCTATCTAATAAAATCACATCACATGCAAATTCATGGTGCCTGTGCCACAGCTGTTTACAGCTGGTGCTCTTGCCTCTGCTACCACTGCCCAGCATGTGCCATCCTCTGTGTATGGGATCCTTGTGTGCTTTGCATAATAGATCCAGTTAGCCTAGGGACGTGTTAACACTTCTTCTTGCATTCTAGCATCTTTTATCCAATGGTTTCTGCAGGGGGTTATCTAAAGAGGAAGTAGCCTCTCCTCTGTAGTTTGGAGATTCAGTTGTTGCTCTATTCCATGTGGAGGAATTAAGGTGGAAAGGGAGGGTCTCTGAGTCTCAGATCTGACCAACATTAGATTGTAATCACTGAAATGAGAATTATTGAACCAGCAAGGTAGCTGACTAGCTGTGCACATCTGGTCTGTTCATCTGTGTCTGGAGATTAGGCCTTGAAAGGGGCCTTGACACAGAGTTTCATCATGGTCTTAGCTGAAAGTTGATTTTCCTGCTGCTTTTTGTATTTTGCTTGATTAATCTAGTCTTGTTTTCATTAGAATAAGGCCTCTGTCTGTTAGTGTACATTCGTGGAAATTGCATAGACTTTGGATTACAAATCTGCTACTTTCTTAGTGTGTGCATTGCTTCATTATTTTGGCCCATAAGCCTCTAATTTGGCTTACAATACCCTACCTCTCACTGTCCTTTAGATCTCCACTTTCTTTCTATCTTTTTTCTCCAAAAGCCTCACCTAGTCCCGAGAGATCAAATCATCAATTTCTCTTTTATAAACCTTCTAAATTGGTTGCTTATGTTTACTGTACTTTCAATTATTGTATACTGTATTAGGTTTGCCAATTACCTTTTTTGTCTTGCCAGTATCTTGGATCTGTTAGTATCTTGCTCATTATCTAACCTCTTATGCCTTGACAATATACCCAGAATATTTTGGTGATTGGTGCAGCTTTGTTCAACGAGTGTGTATCCACACGATTATGCACCAAGATACCCACGTGGCAGGAAATGGCTTATTTTTCTCCTACAGATGAACCCTGCAAGGGTTCATCTGCACATTCTAGGACTGCCTGGAAATCTAACCTCACTTATTAAAGCATTAGAGAAAAATCAAGGCATTTTCCATGGTTCATACAGAAAACTTTGTAGTACTATCACAACCCAGACATGCTCAAGAAGGGCTCACTTTACCACAGACGCCACTATTTGAGCTCTTGGACATATGGAATTTAAAAGTGACCTGCTCTCTGCCAGCCAGACCTAGGGTTACTATCTGAGTCAGACTCTAAAACCTGCCACAGATTCAAATTTGCCTCCTGTTTCTACCTTCTCTATTGTGCTGTACATCAGGGAGGCCCAGAGACCACATCAGAAACCAGTGATGTTCAGTGTTTCCAGGTTGGCACAGTCCACAATTTCCCCTCACTGGGTGGCAACTTACACATCACAAATTTGTAGTCACCATAGATTACCAAGCAAAGCCAGGTGTGTATGGGCACCATGCCTTGAGAGGAGTCTATAAAATAGAGATACTAACATACATTTACCTTATCTCAACTTGATAAAGTAATCCAGAGAACCATTGAAACAAAATGGAAAAATGAGAGGAAATAACTGTTTTCCTACAGTGGTGAGGACAAGATGGATTTCAAACTTTGAAAAATTTACTTTGTAACAAATAAGTGAATGTTTTAATCAATATCATTAAAATGAATACACCACATCATACTTACCAAACTGATTTTATAAGGGACATAAACTTTGTTGTCATGTTTCAGATCCTCTATTACCATGCACAGTATTTTGAAAGCACATAATATGATAGGGCATAACATGTATCTCATCGTGCCATCCCTTGCCACACTCTGTTTGGGTACATTTAACAGATGTTTGGCATGTTGCTCAAGCCCCACTTAATAAGCTGAAATCCTCTGAAGACTGAAGTTCTCCCAAGGAATCAGTTTTGAACATCTGCTACCTGTATTTTTCTAAGGCATTGCTATAGTCAACTAAGCCAAGCAAAAATATTATAGGAATTCAGATGGGTCTAAGCCCTTGAGAAAGCTAGGATAGAGGGGGGACATATCTCAGCTGTGGCCAGAAACACATCTGGTGGAGACCAGGCCTCAAAGTAAAGCTGAGAAAACCAAACATATGTACTTCTTCAAAGGACAAACAGCAGGCCTAAGGAAGCCCAGGTAGACATCAGTCACCCCAGTGTGTGACCCACACCTCCAGATTCATCATTTCCTAGGAAAAGTCTTTGTTCTTTCCAAGCACTCATTTCTGCATTAGATCGCTATTACCTAAGCGTCAATACCTCTACTCTTATTAGTTAATCATAGCTGTAATCCACGTTGTATGTGCGTGGGTATTGCTCTATAAAATCTCCTTAAAAAGTGGGGTCCTTGACATCCCATTTCACCTTCTCCTGCTTCTCAGGAGCGATATTGCTCCCCCTCGACAATTGTTTCCTCCTCTTAACCTCTGTTTTCCTAAAATTTATTCTTTGATTTTAGAGAACACAAACTCGATGTGCCAGACATCTAATAGGTTGGGAGATCTAATATTTTCATATTTCATGTTTAATTTCCTATATTGTATCCTATAACAGTATTAGGGTAGTTTTTTCAGTCCTTTTCACTCCCATAGTAATACAGGACAGAATATATAGGAAAAGAGTGCAAAGAATCTATTTTTTATTTAAAAAAATATTAACAAACACATATACATTTACAAAATAACACAAGAACAATACAAACAATACTGAAATTCAGACAAGGTGATAGGAAGCTAACAATAGTTGTTGTATTACGTATTGATTCTTCAAGTGGTTACTCAGGAAAGCAAATATAGACACATTAAGATTGGTCAAATAATGAATCATTAACTGTTCCTTTCAATAAAGAGATAGAAGTCAGTAGTACAAGTATGTTAGTTATCCTGTATATACGTATAAAGAGAATTCCCCTTCTCTCTTTTCTCTTTTCCCTCATCCCAGTTGTTCTTTACTTTTCAGCATTTTCCTTTCATTTCACAATGTCTATCGTACCTCCTAATTTTATTCTCACTTTCAGGTTCTTGCACTGGTGAGATAGTCTGTTGCTTACACATGCAGTTCTGACTTATTTCACTTATGAGTATGGTCTCCAGTTATGACCTTTTACCTATAAAAGCCTCAAGTTGATCTTTCTTCATAGCTGAGTAATATTCCATTATATTAAAAAATACCACAACTTTTTTATCCATTCCTCAGTGGATAGACATTTTGATTGCTTCGATGATTTAGTTATTACACACTGCACTGTTGTAAACATGGGTGCACATATATTGCTGTGATATGATGTTTTCAGTTCTGGGAAAATATCCAGAAGGGGAATACCTGGATTGAATGGGACCTCTCTAGACCTAGTTTGCTGAGGAATCTCCAAACTGATTTCCATAGTGGCTTCACCAGTCTGCATTCCCACCAGCAGTGCAGAAGAGTTTCTATTTCTCCTCAGTCTCACCAGCATTTGTTATCAGTTGATTTCTTAATGCGAGCCATTCTTACTGGGGTGATACGAAATATCAGTGTTGTTTGTATTTGCATATCTTGAATGACTAACAATGAACATTTTCTTGTGCATTTGTTTGCCACTTGTAGTTCTTTGTCTGAGAAGTATGTATTCACCTCAGATGCCCATTTTTGGATTGGGTTTTTTAATTGTGGAGGGCTAATGTTTTTTAAATTCTTTGTATGTTCTGGATAGAAATCCTTTGTCTGGGGGACAGTCAGCTAAAATTGTTTCCCAATTTGTGGCTTTTCTTTTCACTATGCTGGTGATTCCTTTAGATGTGCAAAAACTTTTCAGTAAGATGAGATCCCAGTTATTGATTCTTTGAAGTATTTTCCGTGAGGTTTGGTTTTTACTCATGAACTCTCTGCTTATCCCCATGTCTCCAAGATTTTTACTTATTTTCTCTTCCAATAGATTTAGTGTTTCTGTTTTAATATTGAGATATGTGATCTATTTTGACTTGAGTTTTTATGTATGGTGATAGACTTGGGCCTATCTTTAGTATTTGGCAAGTGGCAAACCAGTTTTTCTAGCACCATTTATTGAAGAGACTGTCTTTCTTCCACTGACCTTGTTTGGCCCCTTTGTCAAAGATCAGGGGCTGAGTGTGCTTGTGGTTGTAGCTGTTCCTGTATAAACCATATTTTTGGATTTTGTTTCTTAATCCACTTTGGCAGTCTGTTTCTTTTTTTTTTTTTTTTTTTTTTTTGGCGGTACTGGGGATCGAACTCAGGACCCTGCGCTTGCTAGGCAGGCGCTTATTCCACTGAGCTATATCCCCAGCCCCCACCAGTCTGTTTCTTTTGACTGGTGAATTGAGGCCATTTATATTAATGGTTATAACTGCTATGTGTTGGCTTATTTTTATTAAGTTATTTACTTGCTATTGGTTTCCTACTTTTTTTCTCTGTTTGATTTCTTGCTTTGCTTGAGGATTCCTTTCTATTGTTCTTGAAATTGTGGTCATTTTTTCCTCTGTCTAGAATATCTTTTAGTATGCTTTGTAAGGTTGGTTTGTCACTCATGAAGTGCTTCAGTTGTTCTTTGTTGTGGGAATATTATATTTCTCTATTAAATTTGAAGAGTAGTTTTGCAGGATACATCTATCTTTGTTGGAAGTTGTTTTGTCTCAGGACCTGTAATATTCTAAGCTCTTCTCAATTGGATGGTTTTTGTTGAGAAATTTTCTGTGATCCTGATCATCCTTCCTTTGTATGTGAACTGTTTCTTTTTCTAGCAGCTTTTAATATTCTGGGGTTTGTTTTGCTGTATGTCTGGGATCTTGATTATTATATGCCTGGGTGAAGTTTTGTTTGTCATGACTAGTTGGAGTTCTGTGTGCTTCACTTTACTGTGTGTCAGAACCTTTTTTCATGCTTGGGAAATTTTCTGCTATTATTTGTGCAGATAGTCTCTTTATGTCATTTGTGATGCCTCCTGCTGTTTCATTGACTCTTGTTAGTCTTACATTATTTCTCTTTGCCTCGTCTTGCAGCTGTTGAATTGATTTTTCCTGTTTCCTTGTTAATTTTAGGAGACCCTTCCTTTTGTCATCATTAGTTGCCATACTGTCTTCAAGAACTGAAATCCTATCTTTGGCTTCATTCAAGTAGTTTTGCCAACTTTCAATGAAAGTTTTGATTTCCTGGATATCTCTTTAAATCTGTTTCATACATTCTATTTCATTCCTGTATTTTTCATTTAACTTTTCCATAAGTTTCCTATGCTCATCTATTTTTGTTAAATATGTCTTCTTTAGATGTGTTGAGAAATTCTTTCTTTATTACTGTCATTTCATTTTTTACCTGAGACATTATTTCTGATTTGATGTCTTCTATGGCCTGATAGAGTTGTTTCTTTACTTCAATTGCAATCATTTCAGCAATTTCAAGTGTGTATTTACCAAGTTCTCCTATGCTGATGTCTCCTGGACTTGTTCTAGGTGACATGGAGTTCTGGGATTGCATTTTAGTCCTTTGTCTTGTCAAGAAAGATGCTGGATGCCGAATTCTCATTCTCACTGTTCCCTGGCAGATCAGTGAAGGATGCAAGTGTCCCTTGTTATCCTGGTGGTCAGACTTGTCTCTCAGTGGTGTCCAAGATGAGCTACTCACTCTGGGGTCTTCTGGTGGTGGTTGGTGGAATGTACCTAGTTCTCTCAGGTCCCAGATGTGACCTTCTATGTCTGTGGACTGCAAACCACCTGCTCAAGTGTCCCCAGGCAGCTCAGGGCATGTGTATGAACCAGAAGCAGGCTGCACTGGTGGCATGATCATGGACCACTTTGTCTGTGTCCCCAGACAGTTTGGGGGGGCAGGCAGAGCCTAGACACAAACTACAGTGTCAAAAGTTTGTGAACCACTTGATTCTGGGTCTCCAAGCAGCTTGGGGCACACACAGGAGCCAGACTTGGACTGCACTGGTGGTGACCATGGACAACCTGTTTCTGTGTTCTTCAGAAGGTCAGGGCACATGCAAAGCCCAGACATGATCCACCACAGAGAATCTAGATGTGCAAACTGTTCATGAAAGTACTCGAAAAGAATACAAATTTCTCTGTTGCTACCTGCATATTTGTGTACCTCAGTACACAACTACTGACTACCTGCAGTGTGGTATGTTTGATGCTAATCTAAAAAGCCATCTTCTGTCTTAGCAAGCTGCTAGTGGATTAAAAGACTCAATTCATGAATTTTGAAATAATTATAACTTTTATGTAATTTAAGAAACACTGCAATTATGGCTTTTTGGTAGGTGCAGTTCTAGGTTGGCATGAGGCCAGACTATGAGAATAAATGGTAGGAAAGGCCTTAAAGGCCTTTGCCAATAAGAAAAGTTTCCCAGCAGTGGGTATTCTTCATGTGATTCTGGAGATACAAGTAGCCAGTAAAGAAGGTGGGGAAAGTGCTCTAGATGAGGGCAGAACAAGTACACATACAAGTAACTCAATCGCTTTCCTAGATAAAATTTTCTCAGAGTGGTAGAAACTGGCTGAAGAGGATCAGGAGGACGTCTGTGAAAACCAAGTAATGAAGGCTTTTTCTTTTAGATATCAGAGAGGGTGAGGTCTATTCTGAGCATGAAGGAGAGCATAATAACCTAGGAATTTATCTCACATTAAAAACTGTACATTGTTCTAAGAGCCTTCAATGCTCTTTCTTATAACTTAGCATGAAAAGGTATCACTATCAAAGTAGACACACAGCCTTTGGTGGAACAGCAAAGTGTAACTCTATTGATGCTCAGAGAGACAGCTAACTCTTCAGAAAGTACAAATTTATCCCATCCTTTATTGTGTTATAATTGGTTGTAAAATTGGAGGACATCTGATTATGATTTTCATATCACAAATTTAAATACAATATAAGGTGAAACACAGCAAGGAAGTTTTTAAGAGGCAGTCATTCATACCAGGCACGGCAGTTACTTCATTTTATCAATTAACACCCAACAATTTCTGCCTGTTACATAATGTTGTCTTAAGACAAAAATCCAGACAGGACCAGAGACTGAGAAAATGCTGTATCCAAGGATACACAGTGAAAAGTAAGGGAAGTTGTAGGTAAATTTGGGGCTGTGAGATCCAATGTTCCTTATTTCTCCATCAACCACAACATAACTCCCTAGCACAAGGGAAGAACTTTTTATCTTGCCATAGGAATTTCTGTGATGTTAGGGATGAGAACAAAAAATGGTAGAAATAAAACAGAATAACAGAGGTTTATGGGTGAAGATATGCATCCCAGAACCTCGCCAAGTGTGAGCCCCTCTTATAAGATTGCTGGTCCAAAGCCATCAGGCAGGGCAATCAAGGAAAGGTAAGCATGGGAGGTCCCTTGTGAGGTTGTCAGGGGAGCTGATTGACGCAGATGGGGAAATACCCATTGGAGTCTTAGGGCTGGTTCTGAGGAGTATGCAATCCAATAAATACATCTTACTGACCAGAGAAAGTCTCAGAGTGCATCTGTACAATGACTTGGAATATAATTTCTTAGGATTTAACCAACGGTCACAAGATATATGAGTTAACCATCATAACTCATTTTGCCCTTAACATAGGTCATAAGTCAATCAAAATTACATGAATGCCCTTCAAGTCCAATTTAGTTTTAGAACTGTACGGAGGGCTTAAATTAGAATAACAGAAGTTACAAGTTTTCTTGCTATCAGAGAACCTTCTTTTTCCATTTCCTGCCAAATGCATTTTCTGTGGTTTTCCTAAGCCTTTTCAATGTCCCTTTGCTCTTCAGAGGCATCATTTTTCATGTGGGAGAGTCTGTCAGTTTTCATTTTCATCCAGACTCACTCAGGGCTCCCACTTGACGTGGGCACACTGTCCCATTTCTGCAAGGCAGCCGAGGCTGAGGCCAGCCTGCCACTGTAGGGTCATTTCTCTTGATTCCTGGCAGATGGGATTAAACCGATATATCGCAAGAGGTACTTAAGTTAGCCTTAATTAGGGCGGCAGTACATGTTTTGTTCCAGATGAGACAACTTGAAGAAAAAAGCAGCAGGAATTCATTAGAAAACAAGTAAATAAGGCTTTGTTAAAGTGGGGGCTGGGAAAGAAGCAGTCAAACACTTGGAAAACAGGTTACCTTTGTTTTCAAGCTGGAATACAGAGGCAATTACTCCAAAGAATTTGTGACCCTTATCTGCACAGCTTCTAACAGCTCCTTCTCACTTTCCTTATTTTGGTTACAATTAAAAAGTTGATATATAATTACTGTTTTTTAATCAAAATGTGGCAAATCATAGCTGTGTTTACTTTCTAAATTTGGATTTCTTATGAAATAATTATAGCTATTGTTCATTGAGTACTTACGACAATTTTATTTTCTTTTTACAATATTGGGAACAGAACCCAAGCATTCTGGCTGAGCTATGTCCCATCCAAATCTCTTTGGTTAAAAGTTTTATTTTAAAACAGGATCTCACTAAATTGCTAAATTACCCATTCTACTACAGAACATTCCATCCTGTTGTTTTCAGCCTGCTGAGTTTGTAGTTGTGCAAGCAGTGTTTTTGAATGAGGGTTTTACATTACTGTATTTTGTCATGCAGTTCTCATAAATAAATCAAAAGAGATCAACATTTTTTATTTATCCTATAGATCATAAAACAAACTTGAAAGGGACCAGTGAACCCATCAGTCTCAACTAATCCATGAGAGAATCCACAGTTTTTAGTGTAGTAACTGGACATTGTAGAACTGTCAGAGGAAGCAGATTTAGGGTGCTAGAGTTGGTAACTCTACATTCAGAGATAATTCTTGAGCTATCTCAGATTAATTATTATTTTCCTACAAGAATTTGTGATAGACATGGACAGAGGTATTTAGAGGATGTCACATTTAACAGGTTTTATGTCTAAGTAGCTGAACAAATGGAACCAGTAAAAGTGCAAGCCTTTGAAATATACTTATATAGTAACATCACTGCTCAGGCCCTAGCAAAACCAGAGTAGTTTGGAATGGAGAAATATGCTGATCTTGGCATCACAACTGCAAACTAACGGACCATCCTACCATCCTCTACGGTTCCAACTCTTTTTCCTTCTTCAGTAACATCCTCAATGTCCTTACTACAAAATGTGAGCAATGGTAAGTAGTAGGTAGTCCCGTGTGTTTGCTCATGAGTAAATAAAATAGTGACATGTCTGTGTGACAGTGTTGGTCGGTGTGATGTAAGATCCCTTTATGGGCTGATGAGCAATATTATGAAGCATCTGGCTATTTATTCTTTTAAGTCCCTATCGATCATTTGAATTAATATAATGGGAATTGATGCTGTGAAACAATTTTATCCCAGTTATGTTTGTGATAGCATAGGTTAACACATGGAATGGGTGTTTTTCTTCAAGTAATACATTAAGTCTGAAATACTTGAATAATCATCAAAGTAATTTTTTTTCTTTTATAACTATATACTAGAGGCATTTCTTTCAAAAAGAATTCCTTTCCTGAAGTCTAACTAAAAAAGAATCCTATTTAGCTTGGAAATCTGTACTTATCTGTTTTATTTTTTATTTTACATATGCGTGTTACTTATTTTAGAAACAGAGAAATTTAGCTGATCTTCCAGATTCCACAGTTTAGGATAAAGCCATCTCTTACTTGGTTTCTTTGAAAGTCAGAGCATACTGCACTGGTATTTTTAAAACAAAAATTAATGTCTGTCCTTTGGGACATCTAAGATCCCAAATTCTAAATGCATTACCACTACTGTTCTGTGCAGTTTATGAATTATTGGTGAATAATAAATATTGGTGAATAATTATTGATGAATATAATAAGCACTATTCCATGATAAAGGATATATCACATCCTGAAGGCGAGGACCTGAGTTGCCACCTGGTCTATAATAAGTCTTCAGAGGATTCTTTCAGCATCTATCAGGCAAAAATCATTCCACATGATAGTGAAAACTGGGAATGTGCTAGGTGCCACATTTGGTCATTGAAAAGTGAGCTTTAGAGCCAAGACAATTGGGTATGGAATATCACCATGATGAATAGTCACTCTGTAAGTCACCAGATGGTGAGTTT
This sequence comes from Dinomys branickii, assembly GCA_004027595.1. Classification (NCBI taxonomy): domain Eukaryota; kingdom Metazoa; phylum Chordata; class Mammalia; order Rodentia; family Dinomyidae; genus Dinomys; species Dinomys branickii. The sequence goes on along the minus strand of PVLD010017751.1, from coordinate 8,833 downwards.
AACAAAAATTCAGTAGACAGGAAGGAAAGTCTATTTCTGGATTGTCTTCCAGTGAAAATAAAGCACTACCTTTCACCCTGCTCCTACTCCTGGGAGACTGATGACATTTGAGGAAGTCTACTCAGTGTTGCTCCCTGCCATTGGCTATGTGAGAAGACAGCCATTGCTATACACAGAGCATCATTAATGAATGAAGTCCATTTTTCAGTGACAACAAAGATCCTTTATATTTACTGCCATGGCCCTTTTTTGTCAGAAACTTATGAAAGAAAATACTGCTTGAATTTCTACCCATTGAGAGAAATTTGTTCACCACTGTCTTTCCTAGCTTTCTGTAACTTGTTCTATAGTAAGGGTGCAGGACATCATATGCTTTCCAGTGGCAGCATAATGTTTTTCAGAACCTTCAGTAAGCCTAGTTAATGTCTTGCTATTCCTCAACCAACTGGCCATACATAGCTCTCCATGAGACCATAGGTAATGTTCAGGAGGTGGGAGTTCATATAACAAAAATGCCAGTCATGAACATCCATGTAACTCATTCATGTAAATTACATGTTCCCCCGGACTGTGTATAATCCAGCCAAGTATTCTGCCTTGATTTGCATTGGATGATGGAATGGTATGCTTACTGAACTTACCAACTGGTAGAGCAAATGAAACATGCTGAGAAACTGGGTTATGTGCTAATTTGAAGGTCAATTTTCAAGTACTCAAGGTATGTGAAGTTTCAATACCAAGACAGGTATGGTAACTCAAAACTTTAAAAATTTTTTCTGTAGAAGACTGCACAGCTTCCCTCCAATTTATGGGTATGTGTTATCACAGTGCTTTGTGTTACATTTCTGTCTTCCAAGAACACTACAAGCAAGCTAGATCTGTCCAAGTCGAAATGCAACGTGTACCTGCGCCTCTTTCTGAACTTCTCACTCTTCTGATCCCCAGTTAAAGATAATAGGCTTTTGTGTTAAACATTAGGGCAAGGAATATAACTCAGTGGCACAAACCTGGCAAGCTGCCTGGCAAGCACAGATCCTGAGTTTGATTTCAGGTACCCCCCAAAAAATGCTGTCTCTGTGTTAAGCAGTAAATAATTCAAAGAGGCATGATGACATCATGAATTGCATTTTGCCTCCCAAATCCAAAAAGATGTATTGGGCATCATGTCTCTTTTTAATAGCAGAAGAGTAGAAATATATTTTCTTTCCTTTAACTTCAGAAAGGCTCTCTCTCACTATGCTTCAAACCTTTGAGCCAATTAAATTTTTAACTAGTAAGGAGATGTTGGAATTTTGCTTTGTCCGCCTCACTCTCTGGTGCATATGTTAAGCATTTGTCTGTAGTAGTAACTTAATCCTGCTTGCTAATCCAATCAGAGTGATCGGGAGAGTGTGATGTCCAGTGAAATTAAGAGATGAATGAATTTCCAAAATTCTGGATTATGAAGTAGGGATAGTGAGTTTATACACCTTTATGGATGAATGATGAAAGTTATATCTGACCCAACCAGTTAAAATAAATTGCTTATGGTAAGCTTTATTAACAACTGTTGAAGGGAAATAAAAGGATGTAAAAATCAATATTTGCAAATATGGTGGCAAGAACGCATTAATTTTCTCCAACAATGAAATCACACTTAGAGAAGAGCTGAAATTTGAATATCCACAAGATCGCAAATTGGAATTCCACAGTGTGGAATAGCCACATTTTATGATAAACAATTGTCACCTTGCAAGGCTGTTTTGTTGTGCATTAGGCAGAGAGGAGCATTGAAATGTATAGGGTAGGAATTAGCAGGTTTGCATCTTTCAAGGCTCTCCTGGTGGCTTACTAATTCCTTGAATCTATTTAAAATGTAATGTTGCCTTTGTTTTCATAGACAGAGACAGCCCTGCTTCTTGCCCAAAATACTTCATTCCAAAGATCACATCAGTAAGGTGAAATTTATCCATTTGACAGTATGTATATCCTCAATTTGACATTCCAGATATAGGAGAATTTGAAGCTTTAAGGTAATCATTTTTTCCAAGTTCTCCAAAGCACTGAAACAGTCAATTGTTCTTTGAGACAGGGTCTTTCTACGTAGTTCAGATTGGCTTTGAACTTGCTATGTACCTTAGGCTGGCCTCAAACCAAAGCCTTCTGAGTCCTGGGATTACAGATGTAACCCACCACACCCAGATTGTCTACTTATTTCCCACTATTATTCATACAGAATATACACATGAAACATGAGATGCTCCTGAAAATGGAAATGTTAAGGTTAGTTTAGGACCACTAAGTCTCACCCACTTCAAAGCACAGTGTTAATGCTGAGAGCATTCTGCAAAAGAAACTGCAAAAGAAACTCCTCAAAGAGCAAAAAATATGCACCTTACCCAGGAGTCAGAGAAGTCAATGGAGTCAATTTTGTAAAAAGATGAGATTCTGTGGGACCCGCTATTGTTTTACAACACTCACGTGAGCGCCCTAGCATGTGTGAAAGGGGAAAAGTGTCCTGTAGTATGTATGGATCTTGTGAAGATAAAAATTAGATACTTGCTGGTTCAGTCATGCCTTGCAACTCATACAAAATATAGACCCAAACAAGTTAGAAGCAAAATAGGGCTGAGCTAAGCCAGAATTATGCACAGAATTCTGGGAAATGTAGTGCCAACTTACTTAAATTGACACAACACAAAACTTCCTTGTTGCTAATGCCAAAATATACTTTATTTTCATTGCTAAATATGACTATAGTATAATATAAAGATTCTACATCAACGATAGAACCTGAAAGGCTCTATTCTTTTACATAAACAACCGTAATGGTCCTCATATATCAAACCATGCTTGGGATCAAAAAGCACAGAAGGTAACCTTTTGGATGTAGTAAAGTAAACTTGTTTCTGTTTGTAAAACTTAGCATTTGGGTTGGATACATAGACATTCTAAATAATGAGTAAGAAAACAAATAACATTATAAATATAAATGTTAACCATTTTCAATATTTAGGACTTTTTCTTTGCATCAGTTAATGTCCTTAACAATTTCTCTGCACAAAATATTTTACTGTGATGGACAATAAATAGCTTTATTAAAACGTCAAGTCAAATTGAATGAATTTATATGAAAAAGAAAGCCTATATGATGTGCAAAGCCCAAAGTTAGCGTAAAAATTTCAGCAATTCACTGTGTGGCACCGTAATTTCATGTACACATTTGTCGATATTGAAGTTTCAGTGCTGGTGGAGATACAGAATGGCCTCATGGGGTAGTTCTGCATCTGCAACCAACTCCTCTTACTTATTTTCTGTTGGCTTAAGGGAATTAACTTCTGAATTCTTCTTTGATTATTGAGGTTTGGACAGGACTACTTTATGTATTGAACTCCATTTGTTTTTATGATGACAGTAGGTAACAATCATAAGGAAACACTTGCAGCAATTATGGCATCTTCTTGGAACAAAAAAACTGTTTACTCATCTGTTAATGCAGTGATTTCTTAACAATTATCCTTGATTATGCAATGACTGGTTGTTATTTTGAACACAGGATTGAAAGAGTAAACAACAGCACAAAATTATCCACAGGTTTTGTAGTCAACCTTGTTCTGTTAATTTGTTGTAAATCTCCTAGAATAGCATGAAATATGTATGTGGACATGCAAGTCAGAGAGAAAAATATAAATTTAATACCTTCCAATTGATCACTGTATGTTATTTATTTATTTAATTACCTTCTCATGAAAATTAATTAGTTTGAGGTAATAATGTGGCATATGTAAGATTATTTAAAGATTAAGTGGGTTAGGGCATACAACATCTATTCATTTTGTAGAACATAGTGAGGAATGTTATCTTTCTGTATTTTAAAAATGTTACACTTCTGTAAAGTTAGAGTGCTGACAATCTCATATTTCTACTACAATAGAAATCACAAGTTAAGGTATTTGTTTCTTATCCACAGAGAAATATGGGAGCAATTAATAATAGACAGATGCAGGTATATTTCTGAAAACTAATGCCTCCAAAGCTTTCAGATACTGTAAGCATGATTTCTACATTTGTATAAGATTTTCTTTTTACTGGAGGATGAGCTATTGCTGTTAAAGATATAGAGGCTAATTACAGAACCAATATATATGTAATTTTGCAATCAAACAGAAGCTGTATTTATGCCAGTTATTGGGGATGCATGGAAGTCATCCTGGGAGCCACAGTGACTGTGGATTCACTGAAAATCAACTATATGCCCAGTTCTATAATAAATTTGGGCACTTCAAGGATATACAAAACAATATCCCTTTACTTAGGGTTCCACAGCTAGCTATCTGATTTATAACTCTGTAACTGCAAAACTATACAGAATGATTAGAGCCAGGTGTGCACACTGTACCATGGTGCCACAGATCACTGATGTGCCAACTGAATGCTGTGGTTACAGCATGAAGAAATTAAAATATGATGAGCATTTACTATTGCCTCTCAATGCTATAATATTTTTGGAATTCATAGTTAACACAAAATGCTTATAATTCACATACAGAAGAGAAAACTATTCTAAGAAGATGAAGAACCTTAAAGGGAGGCAGGGGAATTTCTTATCTAGGGTGCTGGGATTGTTTTCCTATTAAGGAGACCGAGGAATGACTTAAAGGGAGAATGATATTTGAATGAAGTGCAGACAATTGGGAGAATTTTTGGCAGGTAGGGAGGAAACAGATGACATGCGGGCAAATACGATGAGAAGAACACATGGTAGGTTGGAGGAAAGGCTGGCCTTCCCAGTGCACTTATTAAGTTGAAGTATATGACATTGTCATTTTGGCTGTAATAAAGGATCTAATTTGGGCAATTCATACAATTCAACCTAATTTAAAAATAAAGAGTTTCTTTGCTTTGCTGCGAAGGTATATGACAAGAATTATGTTGTCATTATAACTTTGAAGATCTCCTTTGACTCTTCTGTGTGTGATCAGAAAAATAGTTCAGTAGAAAAAAATGTGGGCTTCAACATCAGAGAAAGAGATTTGAATTCCAGTGCTATAATTTAGCTGGGAAGAATCATTTAAACCTCCTAAGTTCAGTTTGCTTAATTAGAAAATGGAAATCAGAATATTAATTTCAGAGTTTGTGAAGATTAAGATAATCACATATGGACTTCTAATAAACAGTGTCTTTAGAAAAGGTTAGTTATAGCATTGTAACAAAGTCCTGATATTAACTGGAGAATTTTTTCCCAGAAAAGTCAAACAGACCCCTAGGAAAACATCTAAAATGCCTTTCTTTGCCCATTCTTTTTCTTCATATCCCCTAGCCCTAATAGTAGGCATTCTTAACAGTAGATTCTCTCCCCACAGCTGTTTAGGGATTTCAAGTGCCAGCGAGCCTAGCTGCTCACATATGTCTGAAATGCTTCCTTTCTATTTAATCTTCTTGCTAGAAAATTAACAAGTGCAGCTCCTTCCTTTAACTTGCCAAACATTTTGCACTAGGAACTGATTGGTATAAAAACGTGCATGGACAATGTTTGATTATTTCCTCAACACGGTCATTATTTCTGCAATTATTTGAAGTACACATATTAACAATCCATTTCTGTTACAATGGTAGAAATAAACTTATGAAGGTGAACAGGAACAACTTGCAATTTTCATATTTTTCTTTCCAAGTTGTGTAATTATGTACTACAAATGGGATTAGCGTTTGGGGGAAGAGGCAGATGCCGGTACTTTCATTGCAACATAAGCTAGAAAGTCTAACTTCCCTTTACTTCTCAGTTAATAATCCCTATGGATGCACACTGTGTTTGTGACTTGATGAGGGATGAGTTTGGAATTTTCTCATTCTAGTCCCTTCCATCTAAAAGGCCTACAGTGTAGCATAGTCAAATCTACTCCGCAGTGATAACGGTGCTGGCATTACGGAACACACCATTGACTAAGCACCTGTTCATACCACTTTGTATGGTTTAATTCATCAATTCTTCCCTGCAGCATAACCAGATAGTCCCCATTAGGAAAAGCATCATCACACTACTAAGCCAATGTATTTGCAAATAGAAACAAATAAAAACTGGTGCACACTAGCGTGGTCAGACAACAGGATGGCAAGCGTTGCTTCAGGAGAGTTTGCCCCAGAGGAGAGAAGTTATAAGCAGGCCTACTGACAGGATGCACAGTGAGGGAAGAAGAGGATTTCCAAGAGTTTGTAGACCACAAAACTAGCTCCATTAATGTGTGTCACAAAAATTCCAACTTCTCACCAATAGGGATAGCACCTCACTGTCCCATGCTTACTGGACAGATGTGAACTGTCATAGTAAGAGGCAGCCCCACTCCAGGATTATAGAAGGTCCATATATGAAAACCCTGATACCTCAAATAAAATCACAGGCAATTCATATACAGTTTACCAAGAAGTTATGCCATAGTCTAAAGTTTTGAGTGTTTAGTTATAAAAATGTGTGTTGTGAGTAGCTAACAGGGAAGATATACAGAGGTAGGATCATTTTCCTACTATACACAGTGACTATTTCGTTAAATAAATTAACCCAACCCTAAGAAAGAAGTAGATGAAATCAGAATGCCTTAACAAGTAAGTTTCACTTTAATGGAGAAGAAAATGAGGCAGTGGCTGAGATTTCCATTATCTCAATGCAATACCCTAACTTACCTTTAAAATATTTAAAATGGCCGGGTATTGTCTTAGTAACTTGCCTCATCAATGAGCCACATTACCCAACATCCACAACTTAAAGGGTTAGAGGTCTGTTTTGATTCCTGACTTTTAGAGGAATCAGCCCATAGTAAGTGGCTGCAAGACAGAAACCATATTGCAAAAGTCCAGGCAGAGGAATACTCCTCCTCCCACAGTCCCAGGGAGCAGAGGTAGAAGGGAGGTGGCCTGGAGGGAGATTCACCTTTCCTGTTCACATCCCCAGTGGCATTTGGATGAGGCCTCACTTCTTAACAGAATACTCAGCCTTCAAATTCATCAATGACCTCATCCATGTATGAGAAAGAGCCTCCGGGAACCAATCACTATCCAAAGCTTCTCCTCTGTGTGCATGAGTTTTGTGAGATATTCTACATCCCAACCACATAGGGATCGTAATGTTATGTATCCGGTTTCCTCTTCAAAGCTAAGGTCTAAAGGGACAAGACAAACTGAGTTTTCCAGAACTGACTCTTTCTCTTAAGTTTTAATATTCATTGACTGTCTAACACCAGAGGTTCAAAAACAAAACTCTTTGAAATCTATCTATCTATCTATCTATCTATCTATCTACCTATCTATCTATCTTCTATCTTCATTTGATTTAATGTGTAAGTTATAAAGGATCTCTAAGAAGTATTTGCACTTATATGATTTACCTTGTTGTAAAAATCCATAAATATTGGTTATATTAGTGTTATGGTTCATACATTGTGTCAACCTGGGGAGTCTAGAAGTTTGGCTGAGTGACTCAGCAGGAGGCCAGGGTGCTTAATTTGTGTACATCCTGAGCCTGTGGAAGAGGAGGGCATGGAGATTATCTGAGAGCCATTTGCCCCCTGGGTGGGGGTAGCCTGTTTACAATGTAAGGGAAGGAAAGAGGCTACCTGTCCGCCATTCCACCCTTTTGCTCTTGTTTCTGCTGTGCTCTGCTGCCATGAACATTTGCCCTCTGCCATGTGCCACTCTGTCTCTGAACCAGCCAAGTATGGACTGAAATTTGCACAAACTGTAAGCTAAATAAACATTTCCTTCCTCAATTTTGGGCATTGGGTATTTTGTCTCAGGTATGAGAGAAAAGTAACCAAGACAGTTAGGCAACAGTAATTTAGACATTCTTAGTTATATCAGATGTAAATGATTTGAAGTAAATACACCTAAACCTTTACTGTTCTTTTTAGAAAAGTAATAAAACTGCCATTTAAAATTAATCATTAGTTGTTTCCATACTTTGTCTCCTTCCAACCACTTCAGGGAAAGATGTTATAGTTCTTGTTTTCAGTAGTTACTGAGTCCAAATACAAATCAGTATCCAAATTCATACACAATGCTCCAAATCTCCTTCGTATGTCAGAACTAGCTCTAGAAAAGCTATTTTATTTTATTTTTATTTATTTATTTATTTATTTTTTATTTTAGAAACATAAAAGTACAAAAACATATTGACAAACAGACACCAATTATCTTAGAAAATAGGACAATCACAACTAATCTATAGACAAGGTGATATGGTCTCAACAGTGGTTATTGCTTTATCCATTGATATCTTCGAATTGTAGATGTATGGACCCATATACAGACATGCAAATTTAGTCAGACAGTTAAATCTCTCAACAACAGAAAAAAAAACACAAAAACTAAAAATCCAAAGACAAGAAACAAAACAGGCATACATCAAAAACAGCAACAACATCAACAACAACAACAACAGAAAAAAACACCGCTTGTTGCTGCTTTACATATTGATATCTTCAAAGTGTGTATTCAGGATAACACATACAGATATACACTATTAATCTAATATCCTGTCATCGATTATTGCTTAGCATTAAGTGATATAATACAATAGTAGAACCATGTTAGCCCTCCTGCACATATGTATATTCATATATATTCCTATATACATACATACATTCTTGTCTTTTTCTTTTCTCTTTTCCTTCGTCCCATCTGTTCTCTGTTTTTGAACAGATTTCCTTCATGACTCTTAGTTTATATTCCCACCCTCGGGTTCTTACACCAGTGATATAATACGTTGCCTGCACATGTATCGCTGATTTATTTCACTTATGAGTATGGACTCCAGTTTTGTCCACTTGCCTACAAAGTTCCCAAAATTGTCTTTCTTTATAGC